>JBBPJV010001070.1:0-11643 GCA_038088915.1 Sutorius aff. eximius
TGTATTTAATCACTGTGCACACAGCCTTGAGGCTGTGTGCTTCTCTTCCATTTGATGCACAGCCCAGTGCTGCATATTCATCTCCATCCCACAGCCTTGATGGCTATGTCTCATCTGTCCATATTTATCTACTGATCTAGATACACAGTACACATGTACAAATAGTCAGTAGTAGTATATAAGGGCGAAGTTCCCAGCCAGTGATCCTCAGTTTAGATCACTTGGAGTTTTCCCTCATTGGACCTCTCTCTGAGCAATATGAACATCTCTCATCTCTCCCTTGATTAAGTTGGCAACCTGGTGCATTGTACCTATGAAGCCTTTGAGGTTGTTTCACTAGGCATTGTCATGCTTTTCACAGGAAGTCCATATTTCTTCAGATGATAGAAAAGGAGGAAGAAGCTATCCAGTACCAGGTATACAAAACCATAAGAAAGATGAACGCTTCATTAGAGGAAAAAAAGTGTCAAGACCTATTCCTAGAGGAAAAGCAAAGGGTCAACATGAAAGCAGAAAAGGAGATGGTACCCTCACAGTACCATGAATATTTAGATGTCTTCTCAAAGAAGGAATTGGAATAGATGCTGAAAAGAAAGCCTTGAAATCATTGCATCAACATAAAGGAGTCATTCAAACCCAAAAAGGCTCAGTTAATCCCCTTCACTGCTCAGAAGCAGGATGAGGTGATGATGTTCTTGGAAGATCAGTTATGAAAAGAGTATATCTGTCCCTCTAAACTGGAACAGATGTCCACAGTGTTCTTCATTCCAAAGAAGGATGGAAAGAAGTGCATGGTTCAGGATTACAGGTGCCTAAATGAGCACACCATGAAGAATAATTATCTGCTTCCCCTCATATTGCAGCTAGTCGATAAGTTGAAGAGGGCAAAGTTATTTATAAAGATGGATCTTCAATGGGAGTATAACAATGTTAGAATCCATGAAGAAGATGAGTGGAAAGCTGCCTTCTCATGCTTCAAAGGATCATTTGAACCCTTCATAATGTATTTCAGGTTATGCAATTCCCTGGTGACCTTCCAGAGTATGGTTGATGAAATATTCACAGACATGAATGATGTAGTGGTGGTCTACATTGACAACATCCTTATCTTCACAGCCACTGAAGATCAAGCAGAGCATGACAGGATAGTGTTAGAAGTTCTGAGACATCTTTGAGAAAATGATCTCTACATAAAGCCTGAGAAGTGTTTCTTCTCCAAGATGGAGGTAGAATTCCTTGGCATGACAGTGTCCAAGGATGGAATCCATATGGACAATGACAAGGTTAAGGCTATACTGGAATGGCCTGCATCTATCAACCTGAAGGGAATATGAAGCTTCCTTGGATGAGTGAATTTTTATTGGTGATTCATCAAGGACTACTTGCAGATGGTGCATTCTTTGAATGATTTGCTGAAGAAGGATCAATTTGAATGGGTGTTATATCCATCATTCTGCTCCTAATTGGGCCTCCTCCACCCATCCTCTGACCTTCTCTGATCATCTCCAGCCTTCCTCACCCATCCTCCGCCCATCATCATCATTCATCCCTCAGAGTTACACCCTGGAGTTCATACCTCTGCTCAGATTAACCTTGGTCTTACCTCAGCCATTGTCAGACTTACTATATATCATCCATATTGTTGTCTCTCTTACATGTTTCATCTGTTACTTGACATTTGACATTTGTCATTCATATCCCTAACACTCCTACATGTTTCAGTCATACTTTGACATCTGTCCTCCTTATTCCATACCTTACTCTGTCTGTATTTAAGGACTGTGTCTCCCATGTATATTCCTTAGTATGAATATCAAACAAGCCAATCTCCCCTTGCATCCAATTCCCTCCTATGTCTCCTATTCTCTATTCCTACAAAGTCTGAGGACCCAGACCTATACAAGGGCGCAACACATACATCCTGCACTAATGTCCTCCTAAGTTCTCCTACTCCATCTCCTCCATTTTGGACCTCCGGTCCTCCTCCACCACTTATCCCCTCATCCCTCTAGAACTCCAGTCAGACTTGCCAGACATCAGTTGGAAACAAGCTCGGAGAGCACAGAGTCTTAACAATGGGGAGACACTCAGCATCATGCCTTTCTGGCCTTGAAAGCCTCTTTCATGATGGCACTGATTCTAGCCTATCCAGACATTGATTGTCACTTCCACCTAGAAACTGATGTGTCCAACTTTGCCATGGGAGCAGTGCTCTCCATACTCAAGGATGACAAATGGCACCCCTGTGCATTTGCATCACATTCCATGTCTGATGCTGAATGGAATTGTTCAGTAGCCAACAAAGAAATGCTCAGCATTATATGTGTCCTGGAGATATGGTGCCACTATCTAGAAGGCTCATGTCATCCATTCGAGATATGGAATGACCATGCCAACCTTGCATGGTTCATGAAAGTCCAAGACCTGAATAGAAGATAGGCACAATGGGCACAGTACCTATCAAGGTTTAATTATACATTTGTCTACAAGCCAGGCACAATGAACATGAAGGCAGATGCCTTATCCTACCATGAAGACCATGCCATGGGAACAAAAGATGACAATAAGGGAGTCACAGTTATCCTGCCAAAGCATATTCACAGAGTGGATATTGATGATGAAGGCAAATAACTGCTTAACTTAATTCAATGCAGTACAAATCTCCTTAAGGAAAGCAAGATTGTACACCTTCAAGAAAGCCATGGCTTGTGGAGTAGTAGGACAAAGAAGGTCTTGATGAAAGAAGACTGTATTTATGTACCCAAAGATCAAGAGCTTCAGATGAAGATATTAGAAGGTTGTCACAACAAGCCTGTTGCAGGACACTCACATACTGAGCAGACCTATGAACTATTTAAGAAGTCATATTATTGGCCTGGAATGAAGGCCTTTGCCAAGGACTATATATCCTGTTGTGACAAGTGCACTCAGATGAAGGGTAGTAACAAACTGCCTGCCAGTGAACTGAATCCCTTAGAGATATCAGAAGATCCCTGGCAGGACATCTCTGCAGATTTCATTATGGATCTACTGGCTTCCAATGGATATGATTCAATTCTAGTGATTGTTGACCGCTTCTTGAAAGAAGCAATATTCATCCCCATGGTTAAGGCAATAACAGCCCTTAACACTGCAAAACTATTTATGCACCATGTTTGGAGCATTCATGGCCTTCCCCAATTGCTAGTTACCAATTGTGGACCTCAGTTTGCATCACAGGTGATGCAAAAAGTGTTATGATGGCTTGACATCTGATTGAAGTTGTCCACTGCTCATCATTCCCAGATGGATGGCCAGACAGAGTGGATGAACCATAATCTATTACAGTACCTCTGGATGTACTGTCATGAAAATTAGGACAATTGGACATCATGGCTTCCAATCACACAGTTCTTCCACAACTCAAAAGTGTCAAGTTCTACAAAGAAAACCCCTTTTGAGGTTTTCCGAACCTTTGAGCCTAGATTTGACACATGTCCTGCATTATTGAAGGCACCCACTGCTAGCAACTTTGTTGACAAAGTCACAGAAACCTTAGAAGTTACAAAAAAGAACCTTTTCACTGCCACTAGTTAGATGAAAGTTCAAGTGGATAATGTCATATCCATCATTCCACTCCTAATCATGCCTCCTCTGCTCATCCTCTGACCTTCTCTGGTCTTCTCTGGCCTCCCTTGCATGTCCTCTGCCCATCATCATCATTCCTTCCTCAGAGTTATACCCCAGAGTTCATACCTCCACTCGGATTAACCTCAGTCTTACCTTGGCCATTATTGAACTTACTATATATCATCCGTATCATTGTCTCTCTTACATGTTTCATCCATTACTTGACATTTGACATCTGTCATTCATATCCCTAACACTCCTATATGTTTCAGTCATACTTTGACATCTGTCCTTCTTATTCTGTACCTTACTCCATCCATACTTAAGGACTGCATCTCCCATGTATATTCCTATGAAGTCTGAGGACCTGAACCTATACAAGGGTCCAACACATAAATCCTGTGCTAATGTCCTCCTAAGTTCTCCTACTCCGTCTCCTCTGTTTTGGACCTCTGGACCTCCTCTGCTATTTATCCATTCATCCCTCTAGATCTCCAGTCAGACTTGCCACACATCAGCTGGAAATGAGCTCAGAGAGCATGGAGCTTTAACAGATAAGCACCATTCAAAAGCCATGGCTTACCAGCCTGGTGATCTAGTGTGGCTTGCCACAGACAATTTGCATTTGACATGCCTGTTGAAGAAGTTGATGGAGAAATGACTCAGACCTTTCCCTGTCCTTGACCTCATTGGCTGCAATGCTGTTAAACTACACCTCCCATGCTACCTGAACATTCACTTGATGGTGAATATCAGCTGCATAAAGCCCTACAAGGAATGTCTTGCAGGACAACCAGTATTTAAGCCTGGATGTGTCCATTACTGAAGATCATGATGAAGTCCATGAGGTGGACTTTATCATCAATTCCAGAATTCAATGATGCTGATTGGGGTACTTGGTTCATTCGAAAGGATATGGTGATGAGGATTGCACCTGGGAACCATTGGCTAATCTAGGCAATGCTAAGGATGTGATTCACAAGTTTCACATGCTCAACCCCCATGTCATGTGCAATCTCACTGCTGCCTTCTGCCAGCATGTTGGCCTATTTAATCCATATCTCTAGTCACCTGGAGTTTGACTCTTAGAGGGGGGATAGTGTAACAGGTTATAATTTTCACAATTAGCCTAATATTACAGATTGGCCTAGTGCCTCTATGCAAGTCCTGTACTACAAGCATCCAATGGATTTAGTCATGAGTGAGTCTCACATCATATCATATCTTATCATTTCTCTATTATTTTTTTCACTCTTCTCTTTTAAGATATATTCAATCTCCAGATCTGATCTCTGGATTATTCCAGGATCTGTCCAGTATCTCAGACCCTATGCATACACAGCCTTCTTTTAATTTCTGTGCTGTATATGGCTATATTGCCTTGTGTATTTAATCACTGTGCACACAGCCTTGAGGCAATCTGCTTCTCTTCCATTTGATGCACATTCATCTCTGTCTCACAGCCTTGAAGGCTATGTCTCATCTATCCATATTTATCTCCTGATCTCGATCTACAGTACACATGTACTGTAACAAGCCCAAGGAGGAACTCATAGGGTGAGTAGAACTCAAGCCCTAGCTCCAAGTGCACAGCGTTGGAAGGCTTACCCAATGATGTGCTAACACTAACAATGATAAAGGAAGGACTGGCTATGATGCCCAGCAATGGTGTATGACAATGATGAAGGAATGGCAGTCATGTATGAGTACTTAGCACTGGAAGGGAAGCATCATAGCAGTGAAGGCCACTCCCCCTTAGACTCAGGTAATGCACAGGTTGACAAGACTGGAGGGAATCCAGTCCATCTCACCATGCCCTATATATATGCAAAGGGCATGTGCACAGACCATGCTGTGCCAGTACCCCGAATACTAAATAAGGGTACAAGTACATAAGAGAAGGTGGTGATGTCAGGAGTTAGACTATGACATAGTGGTCTAGACCCGATGACATCATAGATATGTAAAAGAGTCTAGAATACTCTATGGTACATATGGTCACATGACTAGGTCATGTGCCAGGGACAGGAATAGGGAATCACATGACAGGATTGGGTGCTGATCAATCACATGAGCTATGCTACAGGAAATATAACAAGTTCAATGTATGATGTAGAGTTCATCTAGCTAGGCTAACTGTAGACTAGGAGTAAAAGTGTAAATAGTTAGGTTAATGGGGATGGTATCATAACATATACAAACAGTAGTCAGTAGTATATAAGGGCAAAATCCCCAGCCAGTGATCCTCAGTTTAGATCACTTGGAGTTTTCCCTCATTGGACCTCTCCTCTGAGTGATACAAATATCCCTCTCTCTAGTATTGAATAGGTAACCTGGCACATCACACCTATAATGTCTTTGAGGTTGTTTCAATGGCCAGAGAATATAATCTTGTTTTGTAGGATATGATCAGATAGCACATTGGAAAAGGTGTTGGGATTGATGGACTATTTGATGGCACAATTGAGCTGGCTCACATCTGATTGCATGCATGGATTGAGGTTTCAAGTTGGGCAAGTGACATCCTGGTGGTGAAGATAAGTATAAGTGATAGGAAATAGCTTTAGACTTACCCTCAGGTTAGGCAGTGCTGGACAATGCTTGTGACCACCAGCCATGGGCTCACAGTAGTAGCTGGGCAAGTGAGAAAATGTGAGAAAAACTTACAAATATCACTGGTAAGGGATATTGCACATGTACTGATCAAGATTGATACTATGATCATCACCTGGAGGACAAAGCAACATGTGTTACATCAACATTATACACAATACAGGAGCAAGACATATTGATAGAGGCACATGTGGGAATGCTGGAGTCACAAATGCACATCCTTGAGTCAGAGAATCGACAGAGAATGAATGGATGGATGCTTATGATAGTCACACCAGCTTTCTAGCAGAATCTTCCTACCCCTATCAGCAGTGGCCATCATGGCCAATGCCATTTCTGCCTTTCAGACCCTTGGCAAGCTCTGACTCATTCCAATCATTACCCTCTTTCTCCTCACCCCTGCTCTCATCATTGTCAAGGATGTTGTTATGATTTGTTTCCTTTTACCATACCAACTCTGTTATGATACTGTTCTCTTTAACCTAACTTTTCATACTTTACCCCTAGTCTAGGGTTAGCCTAGCTAGTTGAACTACATCGTACATTGGACTTCACCATATTTCCTGTACTATAGCTCACATGATCAGTCAGCACCCAATCCTGTCATGTAATTCCCATTCCTCATCCCTGGCATGTGACCTAGTCATGTGACCATTATGTATCATAGAGTATTCTGGACTCTTATGTACTTATGATGTTATTGGGTCTAGACCACTATGTCATAGTCTAGCCCCTTATGTCACCTCACTCTTTACCTTGTATTACTATACAGGATACCAGCACAGCATGGTCTGTGTGCAGGCCCTTTGCATATATAAAGGGTCTGGTGTGACAGACTGGATTCCCTCCAGTCTTGTCAACCTAGACATTACCTGGGTCTAAGGAGGAGTGGCCACAGCTGCCCTATGCTTCCCCTCCAGTGCTAGTGGCTCATACAGACTAACCATTCATTCATCCTTATTCATACACCATTGCCAGATATCATACCTGGTTCTCTCATTATCAGTCAGTCGTTGTTAGTGCATTATCAGGATAACTTTCCAATGCTGTGTGCTTGGGGTTAGGATTAGAGATTCATCTCACCCAACAAGTTCCTTCTTAGGCTCATTTCAAACTCCACCCCAAGCCTAGTCCAACCTCTTGGTTGTCCTATTCTTCTATGGTTGGTCTTGCCTGCTTTCTTTGTGCTGACTCATCTCTGTTACTCTTAATCTTTACCTTCACTCATCAGCACCCTTGTTTTCCTTTCCAAGTATACAGTGGCTCAAAAAACTGTCTGCATGTTTGCATATTTTCCACTATATGCAATATTCCGCGCTAACACCTAACCCTAACCCTAAGATGTGAGTGTATGAAACTCTGTGCCGACTCGTGGCTCTCTATCGGCTCAAGATTGAAGGGATTTGGATAAGAACTGATTGAATGGCAGCCATTTTAAAATCGTGACTCATGTGGACAGTTTTTTGACTTTATAAAAATCTAGATATTTAGTACTCAGTATTAGCTCCTTTGGCTCTAACAACTGCTTCAAACCTTCTGGACATGCCCTCTATGCATTTCTTACACTGTTCCATATAAATCCTCTCTTATTCCACCATCATACTATCTTATAGCTGATGAATTCCTTCAGAAGCATCTGCTTCACCTGAAAAGCATTTTTTGAGATGATTCCAGGTGTGCCCAATTGAATTGAGGTCTGGAGACTATGCAAGCCAGTCAAGAAGCTTAATTCATTGCTCTTCAATTCAATTCTGGACCTTCCTGAGGTATATTTGAAAATATTATTCTATTGAAAAATGACACCATCTGTTATGTTTAGCTTGTGGGACACCCTGATAATATTTTTCTCCTCTTTGTCCTTACAATAGCCGCATCCTCATCATGCTCAGACTACCTCTTCTCTTTAGCCCCTATCTCATCGGACTACCTGATAGTGGCCTTCTTCCTTCCATCTGCAGTGCCTCCACTGACCTCCAGGCATGAGGCCTCTTACTTACTTGTCACTCCGTCATTCTGAGTTCACAGAACTCCATTACTTAGCCAGCTTGCTTTGTTCTTTCCTCCTAGATCCAATCAGTCTACATTTGGGTGTGCCCCATTTCACATCTATCCCCTTTCCAGGGTTTTCCCTGATCAGATAGTGCTACACATACTCTGGACCCTGTCTCTATAGAGTTCCACCACATTCCCGAAGTCTGGTAGTAGTTGATACTTAAACCCTCTGCTTGTATTCCTGTACACTAGTCTTAGCGTAACCAGAATACAACACTATTCTTCTTTTTGACCAACTCCCTCATCCTGGACTTAGTCTCATTGAGCTAGCCCACCTACCCTTTGTCTCTGACCTTGCCATTACTGGCAAGCTTCCCTCATATATTTCATCAGTAGCTTTGCCTGTGGAATCCTCTGGAATACCCAGTGTGTATAAACAGTCATGACTACGCATCCCCAGCCTAGTTGTAACACCATCTCCTGGAATTCTGAAATTCTCCATGCTTTGCAGCAATTCTTTCTCCAGAATTGTCACATATTGACCAGTATCCATTCCTTCTTCCACATCACTCAAAACCCCCACCTTAATTGCAACAAGCCCAAGGAGGAACTCATAGGGCAAGTAGAACTCAAGCCCTAGCCCCAAGCACATGGTATTGGAAGGCTTACCCAATGACACACTAACTACTAATAATGATAAAGGAAGGACTGGCTATGATGCCCAGCAATGATGTATGACAATGATGAAGGAATGGCAGTCATGTGTGAGCACTTAGCACTGGAAGGGAAGCATCATAGTGTTATGATCAGCTCATGGAATGCCCTGGTAACATTTTTCTCTTCCTTATCCTTGTACTAAGCTGTGCCCGTTCTGGTGCCCGGACTACACATTTCCTCCACCCCTATCTTTGGACCACTTGATAGCAGTTCCTTTCCTCCCATCCTAGTGCCTCTGCTGACCCACTTGGGCATGAGGTCCCTTACTATAACCTCTCTCGACTCCTCTGTTCCACTTTTGTATGTGGAACTCTGTTACTTACATGTTTCTCTTTCCTTTGTCTTGCTTAGACCCAATCAGGCTACATCCAGGTTCACCCCATTTCAAATCTATTCCATTTTCTAGGGTTTCCACTGATCGGATAGTACTACTGCTACTCCAGTTCCTTCCCCAGTATTCTCCCGACTTCCTGAGTACCAGTGGTAGTTGTATTTAAACCACATGCGTGCATTCCTGTACACTAGTCTTAGCATAACCGGAATACTATGCTCGTGCTCATCCTTGAACCTCTGACCTCCATCTGTGCATAGTCCAGCGGAACTCTAAAACACTTCGACCTCCATCAGTGCATAGTCCTGTGGAACCCCTGAAACCCCCCCTCCCAGCGTATATAAATGGTCACAACCTGTTCCAGACAGGACCAGGCATAACAATATGCTAAGACTTTCTAGGTGACACCATTGCAGCTGCCCACCATACCACCCAGATATCCCCCAATCCACGTATATCGTGACAGACCATCGTTCCCCTCCCCCTCATCCAACTCAGAACCTCAGTCCCCGCTCTTGGAGCAGGACGAAACCCTTCCCACCCCCCAGCAACAGGACTATGTTGAGCAGTCGCTCGCTAGTCCCCTCCAGAGAACCAGTATTTCTTCACAGCAAACCCTGGCCCAACTGGTTGAATCACTGTCACAAATCTACCGACGAGCCCCCAGACCCCATCCCCACCACCTTGTGTATTCCACCCACCCCCCATGACAACCAAACCCACAGAACTCAGGATTTCCCCTCCATCGGACTTCACCAGAGATTTTAGAAAGTCCTCCCCCTGGCTTAATGAAGTCAGGACGTACCTTGCCATAAATGAAGACGTTTACAACACTGACACCAAACGAGTCGCCTACGCCCTCTCTTACATGAAAGGTGGGTCTGCCCTGATTTGGGCCAATATCTTCAGGAACGCTGCCTTCAAAGCCTTTCCCCACTCCTTGTCCCTTGGAAAGTTTGATGACTTCATTGACAAATTCAATGCCATGTTCCTCCATCACGAAACTAAAAGCAATGCCTTGAATTGGCTCTGCACTGCCCACATGGAACCAAAGAAAGGAAATTACTCCACTGCCCTCGCTGATTACAATGCGAAGTTCAGAAGCTATGCGGCTGATGCTGAGAACCCCTCCAATGACATCTTGATCTCATTTTACCAAATGGGGATCCCCTTGCTGATCATGGAAAAGATCCTACTGATCGATTCCCCCCCCAAGACCATTGAAGGATGGATGGAGAAGGCTTCCGCCATCCAGTCAAAGATGGACCAAGTCAAGGCCATCAAGAAGGGACTCCCCACTGACACCTCCATGAAAACAATCATCTGCGATCCCAACACCATGGACGTCAACTCCGTGTGCCCCACCAACCCTCCCTGGCCAAAGAAGCTTACCCCCGAAGAATGAAAGAGGTGCTGGGAAAAAGGGTTATGTTTTAGATGCCAGAAAGGGGACCACACTTCAGATAAGTGTCCCACCTTTACCTCCTCGACAAAGAAAACCACCCGCTCCACCACAAAGGACAAAGAGATCCCCAATCTTATCGACATTGAAGATGACAAAGAAATTCCCCCCTCAACGATTGCCACCACTCAATTCACCAGACTGGGTTTTTAGAAAGGGGACTCTGAGTGACATGGAGCTCCCCCAAGTCCATACTTGTAACTAGAGTCAGCAACAAGCAATCCATCATAATCCCCTCCCAGCTTGTGACTCTGGACTGCAATGTAAAAACCATCGAAACCCCTGCCCTGATCGACTCCAGGGCTGAAATAAACTCCATCGATTGGCAGTTCATATGAAAACACAGACTTCCAACCACCCGACTTCAAAAACCTGTTCCTATATTAAATGTGGACAGGACCACCAACAAGGCAGGAACAATCTGCTTCACTGCCTCCCTTTACATAGCTGTAAAAGAGGTCATCATCAAACAAACCTTCTATGTGATGAACTGCAGATCTAGGAACCTGATCCTTGGCTTCCCATGGCTATGAGCGCAAACCCGACAATTGATTGGAAATGTAATGAAATCTTGATCTCCAAACAGGTAGATCAATCAAAGAACCTATATGCTGATCATTCCACAGACCTGGCAAATTCTGACGTCAAAATTAGATCAGCTAAAACCACTCCAATGAGGCTGCCCCGACACGTCTTGCACTACGAAGAAGCAGACAACCACTTATGGGCCTACCTTGATAAAACCATGCCCACCAAACACGTCTATGCATGCATTAACATCTGCAGGAAAGAGACCCCAGCCCCCTGCTGGGTCAAGTGAGATGGACAAATAATCCCCATGGTCACCAGGACCTCAATCTCCACCAAGCTCGAGTCCGTCACTAATCAGGAATGAACTAACCTGATTCCCCCACAGTAC
>JBBPJV010001071.1:0-11643 GCA_038088915.1 Sutorius aff. eximius
GTAGAGGGCTAGACTATGACGTAATGGTCTAGACCCTATGACATCATAGATATGTAATAGTCCGTAAGCTACTAATGATACGTATGGTCACATGACTAGGTCACGTGCCAGGGACGGGAATGGTAGTCATGTGATGTGGTCACGTGCTATGGTATAGGAAATATGACAAGTCCAATGTACGATGTAGTCCGTAGAGTGTAGCGAAAGTGGTAGTACTAGCTAGGCTAACCCTAGACTAGGATAAAGTTAGGTTAACGGGGACGGTATCATAACAGGGAGAGACTGTGGTTGGCAAAGGAAATGAGGAGACTTGTATAGTAGTACAGTGAAAGAGAAAAAGAAATCGTAACACTAGGCTTAAGTGGAATACCTAGCTCTCCTTACCCTTGCCCATGGTTATTGTATCACATGTTCCCTTTTCTTTCCCCTTTCTCATAAAACGTTGCATGATGTCAGAACATGTTCTATTGGTTTCACCTCATTGACTTCAGCTTAGGTTTTGGTTTCATCTCACTTGAACTAGATTTCATTATGAGGTTGAATTCATGACTCCAAGGTTAAGGAGAACAAGTACAGACACCACTAGACAGGCTCTGGGCAAACTCCCATATATCAGTTGTCATACAGTCATCCACCATTATAAATAAGGATAACATTGCTTTGTGGATAGTGCAGACTGCCTCCTCCCATGAGTAGCTGCAAGCACTCCTGTCAATGGTGTGCTAGCTTTAAAAAACTAGCAGTACCCTGGTTCCTCCCATGTCTGAACCAGACATTAAACTACTGACATCTCAGTGGTTGTCTGCCACATCACATCAAAGGTTTTCCCACAGCTGCCTTGGAAATCCCCAGTTTCTTTTAACAGTTGTATATGTCCCCTCAGCAAACAGATCCTTTCAAAACTCAGGATCTCAAAGAATTCCTCACCCCCCTCACCACCCTCTACCCAAATGGAGACCCCACCATTCTATTCACTCATGATTGGCTTGCAGACATCCAGTGGGATAAACAAATAAATCCATGAGACCAGACAGTTCTTGCTAACTGGACCACACATTCCCTCCACCCTTCACATAAACTCCATTTAGTGTACTGCCACCCCCACACAATTTACTTTTACAGATAAGTCATGTCGACCTCATGGGAAGACATCAAAAACAAGATCAATAAAATCTCTAATACTATCAAGGCCAAAGATGTGGCCAAAGGATTTGACAAGAAGTTCTCAGACCCAGGTGTTTGGGACAGCAAGCAAACCACCTTCAAGAAATGGTGGTTATTCATGGAACTCTGGGTATCCACCCAAAAATGGCACCCCATGAGAGAAGACAAAGAGAAGGCTGCCACAGTCCTGATGTGGATGTCAGGTGATGCTAGTGTGTTTGCCCATTTAAGAATCTCTAAAGGCTTGGCCAAAGACAAATGGCCAGAATGGGACGATCTCAAGAAAGACATAGAAAAATATTTCAAGATCACTGATTACAAAGAGCAAGCCTATTCCAAATTAGAAAACTTAGGACAAGGGAACCGCTGTACCAATGAGTTCCTCAATGAGTTTCAGTTTCTCAAGGAGGAAATTGAGATTGATGATGACACCACAGTCAGACTGCTATGCAAAGTGGTTGATTATAAAATATACACAGCCATCCTCCAAAACAAAGGTGACCTGACCTTTGATCAAACACTCAATAAGTTTGTGGAGATGGGAGAGTGCTTCGAGCACATCAGATACAAATGAGACCAACACTTCATTCCATTCCAACAAGGAGGCCCCCCTCGTTTTATTGCAACAGGGATTCAACCAGGACAAGGCACCCCCATGGAAATAGGGGCTCAGCAAGCAAGGCAAGCATGAGCTGACATTATGTGCTATGACTGCTAGAAGACTGGCCATATTGCACGTGAATGCAAAGAACTGCAACACCCATGCTCCCTGCCACAACAAGTGCAAATTTGGGAGTTCTACAATTCCACATACTCCCAACTCAACCAACCAGGCCTATCCTGTCCCCACTACTCTGCACAACCTCTCCCCACTCCCCCGACTTCCTCTGCCTTCATTGTTTCCTCTCAAACTGCACAGCCTGGTCAAGGTGACTTGGGTTCCCAATCCTCATGGGACAATAAAGATGCTGAGGCATACTGGCAGGCAGGAATTGCCCAAGAAATGAAAAAGGAATCAGAAGGGAAGGTTTCTTTAAACTAATTAAATCTAGATCCCAGCAAGATGTGTCTAGATTGGACTACATAGTTCCCTTGGACAAATCTTTTCATAACTCTTTTTCTTCTTTACCCATTTATGTAACTATGAACTCTGAGGAGCACATGGACTCAAACTCTACTGAGTTAGATATGAACATTTGTAATAAGTCATTGCTAGATATGTTGATTACTTCCTGTACTGTTGAGGGAGCATCCTAAAAGGGTGCAGCAGCCAACAATAAAGCTGTGCTTAATTCTCCCATCATAAAAACAAAAAAATTACATAGTGTTACTTCTGACAATACAGACATTTTTCACATTTATGATATTTATGAAACCCTTGCACTGACTGGCTATGTCTGGTCACAAGGACTGGTTGAGTTTTCACTTGACACCACCATATATGGATTCTCTGTCCAGCAAGAAAATAGGCACTGGATCAAAGTAGGCAATACCCTGGCCTTACTTGACTCAGGGACAACTCACATGTTCATTGACTCCACTTACATTGATGAACATAATCTTGAACAAATCTTGCTTGGCTGAGAATTCTGAGTACTTAACACTGATGGTTCAGACCAAGCCATTGGCAGAATAAAAGAAAAAGTGTCCCTTATGATAGTCATTCATGATGAAAAAGGAAACCCACACATGGAAGCAGTGGAAGCCTTCATATTGTTCCTGGATAACCAAGATCTGATCATTGGCTATGACTGGCTGGCACATCACAACCCTGAAGTCAACAGGGTTGACAAAATCATTACGTTCTCTTGATGCACCAATCACTGCCACACAGCCCCCTCATTAGAAATGAGATCAATACTGACTGAAGAAGTTGAAAAACTAAAAACAGAGGTTCCCAAAGAGTACTGGAACTTTTGGATGTATTTTCCGAACAGGAATTCCATTGCATGCCTACCAGGAAGCCATGGGATCATGCCATTGAACTTGAGCCCAGATTCATTAAGAAGAAAGGCCACATCATCATGCTCTCTGATATAGAGCTTGAAGAAGTTCAGGTATTTATAGAAAAAGAATTAGCAAAAGGTTATATCTGACCTTTTAAATTGGATCAAACTTCTCCAGTCTTCTTCATTCCCAAAAAGGATGGCATGAAGCATATGATCATGGATTACTGATATCTAAATGAACATACAAAGAAAAATAATTATCCACTCCCCCTAATTCCCATGCTCATTGATAGACTCAAAGGAGCAGACATGTTTACAACCCTAGATCTCAGATGGGGCTACAATAATGTCAGGATCAAGGAAGGCGATGAATGGAAAGGCACATTCACTACACCAATTGGCACCTATGAACCCTTAGTTATGTATTTTGGCATGTGTAACTTCTCTGGCATGTTCCAAAACATGATGAACAATATCTTTGCCGATATGTATGTCATAGTTGTAATTTATATCAACGACATCATAATCTTTATGTCCAAGAAGATGAAAGAAGAACATGTCGAAGTCATTCACAAAGTTCTCAAATGAGTACATGAAAATGACTTATATCTAAAATCATCCAAATCCTTTTTCCACAAGGATAAAGTGGATTACCTCAGCATGGTTGTCTCTAAGAAGGGGATAGAGATGCAGGAACTGAAAGTAAAGGCCATCACAGATTGGCCACAACCCTGCAATCTCAAACAGTTGCAGTCATTCCTAGGAATGGCCAACTACTACTGTCGCTTTATTCAAGGATTCACCAACATGGCTAGACCACTTAATAACCTCACAAAAAAGGATACCCCCTATATATGGATGGAAGAATGCCAAGCAGCATTCAACAAACTGAAACAAGTCGTCACTTCAACACTGCTTCTTACATATCCAGACTCTTCTGGTCCTGTTTGCATTGAATGTGACACATCAGACATTGTTACGACTGTTCCGGGTAGGACCAGGCGTAGCTCTTGATAATCACCAACAACCACTAGGGTCTAGGGTTGAGGCCGAAGGACGAAGGGGACGACGAGGGATGAGTTGCTCAAGGTGTAGCAACAAGACATGTGTAACAAGGTAACGACCACTTAACAGTGGGCTGAAGACTGTCAAGGATGAAGTACAAGAGAGGTGTTGAGAACACCGATGAAGGGTGGACGGAGTCCAGTCAAGAGTGGGACGCAATGCCCAAAGAACTACCCCCTTCGTAGAAGGAAGGTGGAGGTCGAGGTGAGCTAGTCTCGAGAGTAATACTCAGTGAAGCCTAAGTGAAACACGAGTAGTGATTGATGATGATAGTGGTACAAGAGAGAACTAGCGTGAGGAAAAATCTACTGTGGCTACGGGTTTATATAGTAATATGCCCTGGGAAAGAGTTACCCTGTTGGGTAAACATTATGTAACCATGAGATGTGGGAGGAGAGTGAGATGATACTAAGTAGTGGGTGGTTATGCTGCCAGCAAGTGATAAGTGGATAATGGTGAGGAGAGTGGCGGCATGAGGAAAGGAAGAGAAACTAGTAGTACACGGGAAAGGAGGAAGGAAACAAGAAATCGTAACAGTACCCCCTTCGTACTCTCGAGGCACTGACAAGAGAAAGAAACCCTTCCTAGTTGTCAAACCCTGGAGAGCCTGTCATGTTTCTCTCAGCATCGTAATCGAGGGAATAGTCAATGTTGGGGTTGTAGTGGGGAACTGGGGAAGGTTCATGGAAATAGATATCCCGACGATGGTGAGGTCCAGGACCGGTAGTGATGTGGCGAGTGGTGGTCCTGGGGGAAACACGGGCAGACCGGGTAGGTCCATTAGATCAAGTAGATCCAGAAGAGGCCGAGGACGAGGAGGTCGAAATCATGGGTGGATGGGCTCGACGACGAAGCGGGCACCTACGCTGGGCATGACCCGGGGCAAATTGGAGGCAGATGGGGCATTGATATACTGGGCATGTGACCTGATTGTGGCCCAGTTGGTGGCAGTGGAAACACGCCTCAGAATAACGAGGGTGGCTTCGAAGGAGGGGGGTGTGACTGGCGTTACCGGTCCAGTAAGCCTCAACTCTGTCCATGAGCGCTGCTTCTTTGGAGTTGAGGGGGGAGGGCGAGGCCGATGGAATTGGTGGTGGAATGGGGGTTGGATCAGGGGAACTGAGGCGTTGTTCCAGGGGTCCCTTCCTAGCTAGTTCCCGAACATATCGATTGACATCATGTAGTAACTCTTCAAACCTGAGCTGAAATCCGAGTTGAGCCAAGGTGGAATGGAGCTCGGTGTATATGGAGTTGGTGATAGTACGGTGGAGCTCGGATCTTGCTTCGTTTGACTCCACGTGGGTAATGATCCCGAGACGCTCTGACTGGAGCATGGCTCGGTAGAGGGCATAGAGGGGAGAGTCCATGTCGAGATGAGATTCGATGGGAACTGCGAGATGGGAGGATGACAGATAGTGGTACATGGACAATTCATATTCCTAATCGGGCACTCCTGGCCTGGTAGCATGTGTGCCGTCTGGGAGGTCGATGGCATCAACTCCAACTCGGATAGGATCCGAGGGTGTGGATAGGATGGACATAGGTATGGAGTCTTCTTCTTGTGGCGCGGCCGACGAGATACGAAAGGACATGGGTGAGGACTCGTCTCCCCATCCGGATACTGAGATGGAAGATTCAGTGTCTAGTAAAGAACTAAGAGCAGAGGGATCTTCTAATACCAGCGCCTCAATAGCAGCTTTGGTGGCATTGAGAGGAGTGGGGTACATGATGGCCATTCTGGAGAGTAGCAGTCGGTGATTTAGAAGACGGAGGGCAGTAGTGGGCGACTGAGACATGGGGGAAAGAACGAGGGTGGAGTTCTTTATACTCCTTCAGAGCAGCTTTCGAATGTTTTAAGTTCCATTCTGGGATCCAGGAGTCGTCTTCCAGCAGGTATCCTTTCCATCGGATCAGGAACTGATGGGAAGACAGGATTCCGTGATGCTGAAGGATCTTTTCTATTTCAAATTCTTCTTCCCCATCTATGAGTTCCACAGATTTCTGCATCAAATTGGGTCCGTGGACTTCCATTTCCATATATGGGGAGAGGAGAGAAGCGTGGAACATGGGGTGGATCTTCCAGGTGCAGGAAAGGCGGAGTTTGTATGATATCGGGAACAGTACCTGGGTAATGGTAAAAGGGCCTTCCTGTTTCGGGGCTAACTTCGGGAAGGCGACGGAGCATTTCAGATTTCGGGCTTCTAGCCAGACTTTGTCCCCTTTTTGGAAAGGGCGGAACTTGGAGCAGTTCCTACTAGTCATGACCTGGCGAGCCAGTTCATGGGCTGCTAGTGCTTCGTCACGTGCTGCAAGCAGAGCCTTGATGCGCACATCCACCGCTGGGGTTTGCAAGGATGGTTTGAGGATAGATGGGAGGGGAATGGGTTCATATCCCATCATCAAGAAGAATGGTGACTTTCTGGTGACGGAGTGGTGTCTGTGGTTGTGGGCGAACTCTGCGTGAGTAATGGATTCAGCCCAGGTGGATGGAGAACTACTGCAATAAAGACCCAGGTAGGTTTCAATCTCTTGATTTACTCTCTCCGTTTCTCCGTCAGTTTGAGGATGGTACATGGTGGAGAGAGCAAGGTCGTAGCCTAGTAGATTTCCTAGGGCTTTAGCGAAGGCGGATGCAAATTGGGGCCCACGGTCGGAGATGATTTTTGAATAAAGTCCGAAACATCTGTAAACCTTGTGGAAAAAAAGGTCCGCTATTCCTTCAGCGGACACCGAAGAGGTGGTAGGGCATAAAATCACCCCCTTCGTAAGGCCATGGTCGACCACGACCAACAACGCATCAAAACCCGAGGAGGGGGGAAGGCCCGTGATAAGGTCGCATGAGAGTTGTTGAAATGGGCGCTGGGCAGAAGAACAGATAGGAGTCAGCGGCGGGCAAGTGGGGTGTGTGTTGACCTTGGCTGCCTGACACAGGGCACAGCCGGCAACAAAGTTGCAGACGTAGGAGGCCAGGCTGGGCCACCAACATTCCGATGCCACCAATTGACGAGTCTTCAAGTATCCCGGATGGCCTGCTGAGGGGTGATCATGGCATCGGGTGAGGATGGCGTGGCGATGTTCAGGTGGGATATACGTGCGACCTTGATAAGAGAGGATGCCGTTGATCATCTGGAAGTCAGCGAGGCGGCCACGAAGAGCTACTGGGAGATCCTCGATTCATTGTAGATGTTGGAGGACAACATCATTGGTCAAGGAGGAATGTCGGATTTTGTCAACTAAGGCGGTGTCAATGAGGTTGACAAAGAGGGAGGGCGGTAGCAACGCTACTCCGTTGTTGTCTATTCCAGAGGGGAAAAGGTCAGGGCGGCAAGATAAAGCGTCGGGTCCGACAAGGAGTTTTCCTTCGATGTGGATGAGTTTTAGGTTGAAGTCGGCGATGTCAAGAAGCCAGCGTGCTTGTCGATGGTTCAAGTGTTGGGGTTGTTTGAAGTACAACAGGTTTTTGTGATCAGTAAAAACCTGGACAGGGAACAAACCACCGTGAAGGTAGTGGCGCCATTCTTTCAGAGTGCGGATAATACCAAGAAGTTCTCTGTCATAAACGTCATAGTTTTGCTCGGTGTCAGAGAACAATTTAGTATAATATGAAATGGGATGCCAGTCCCCATTGGTATCGGTTTGGAGGAGGACTGCTCCAGACGCGAAGGCAGATGCGTTGGAGGCAATGGTGAAGGGTTTAGAGACATCGGGGAGGACCAGGACGGGTTTGGCTTGAAATTCCATCTTAAGCCTTTGGAACGCTTGCTCTTGTTCGTTGGTCCACTCCCATCATGCGTCTTTCTTGGTGAGGAGAAGGAGGGGGCGGACGAGGTTAGAATAGTCTGGAATGAACCTCTGGTAGTAGTTGGTGAAACCCAAAAACGAGCGTAGTTGGATGAGGGTCTGGGGTGCTGGCCATTTACTGATGCCGTCGAGTTTGATGGGATCCATGGCCAGTTGTCCATCGCGGATTACCAATCTGAGATAATCAATTTCTCGAGCGGCGAAGGTACATTTTTCTAGTTTTAGATGTAGGTCGAGTTCTTGCATCCACTGGAGTACTCGACACGTTCTTTCTTCATGGATCTTATCATCGGCTGAAAAGATCAGTAAGTCATCCATGTAGATGATGAGCCAGCCTTCCATGATCATGTCTCGGAATGAGTCGTTCATGAACTGCTGGAAGGTTGCCGGTGAGTTAGTCAAACCGAAGAACATTACTGTGGGCTTGAAGAGCCCCCTATGGGTGTTAAAGGCGGCCTTCCATTGGTGGCTGTCTTTTATACGAACGTTGTTATATCCCCATCTGACGTTGAACTTGGTGTAGACGGAGGATCCCTTGAGCTTGTCGATCAAGGAGGAAATGAGGGGTAGAGGGTACCTGTCCCGGACCGTGTGCTGGTTGACATATCGATAGTCTTGGCATGGTCTTAACTTCCCATCCTTCTTTTGAACGAAGAAGAAAGGTGATGCTTGCTCTGATTGAGAAGGTCAGATTTTCCCTGCTTTCAGGTTTTCATCGAGAAATTCGTCGAGCGCTTTCTCTTGGGTGGCGTCGAGTTTGTAAGGGGTAGCTATCCTGGCCTTGAATTTGGGTTTAAGGTTGATCTCGTGGTCGTAAGGCCGGGATGGGGGAACGTGATCACAAGATTCCTTCACAAACACATCTTTGAAGGTGGAGAATGCCTCCAGGAGCACCATGGTGGTTTTAAGTTTGTTTGCATTGGCGGCTAGTTGTGTGGACGTGGTGGTAGCAGCGATAGAGGTTGTGGGGAGGTATCGCCCGTCTTTAGAAGGAATCCAGCCTCGATGGATGGCATGCTGTCAGGTATCGATCTGCCATGTTCTCGGGGTCCACTCATTGATATAATTGAATAGATGTTGATCAGTTTCCATGGACTGAATCACGTGTTTGACGGGTTTAGAGGTCATGGGTCTCTTGAAGTGGGCATTGTGCCATTCGGCATCGGCCCCGAAGAGTTGATGGAGCTTCTTTGATTGGTCTTTGGATTCGTCTACCTCCAGGGTTTTCTTCTCCCAGTCGATGCAAGGGTTGGCCACGGTCAGCCACGGAATACCTAGGATGACATTGTGAGAGCTGCAGCTCATGATGTGGAAAGACTGCTCCATGGCTACCCTGTCGATGTTAATGAAGAGATGAGTGGAGTAGAGTACTTGTCTGGATTTGTTGATTGACCTGTCCACGTTTCGCACGGTCACGGGTTCTTTGAGGCGGGAGACAGGGATTTGGTGTTTCCGGGTGAACATCATGTCGATACAGTTGATGTCCACTCCAGAGTCTACGAGGGCAGCAGTGTCAACAGCTTTAAGGGTGTGCGTGGGTTGAATAAGTTGTACTGGGATTCGAATAGATTTTTTATTACAGGATTCAACTCGCGCACACATAACGGAGGGGACTCGTGTTGAGAGAGGCCTCCTTTCTAAAAACCCGCATCGATTTGCACCCTGCCCACCGTCTCACTTTCATCATCGTCTTCAATCTCAATGAGGTTGGGGACTTGTTCCTCTACCTCCACTTTCTATATCTTGGGTTTGATCACCGGAATAGGTGGTGGCTTGGCTTGAGTCTTGGGGGAAAATGCAGCTCTGCAGTGGGCGGTGGTATGGCCCGGCTTCCTGCATTGGAAGCATAAGTTTTCTTTGAAGCACTGTGCTCTCTCTTCCAGGGTTAGTTTCCCAACTTTAATGGCGTCTACCTCCATGGTGTTGGGATCTTTGGGGTGGGTGATGTGAGGAGCTCGTGGAGCATACAGAAGGTGGACCATTTGTCTCTTCTTGATGGCCTGGGCTTGATCCCAGCATGTTTGGCTAGATAGTGCCTTCTTCTGCCAGTCTGCAACGGTGGTGGGTACAGTTTCTAGCCCCATGACTTTCTCCAGGAGCATGGAGGGGATTCCCATCTGATAATATGAGATGAGGACCAGTTCTTGGGTTACTCCCATGATGGCTACCTTAGCCTGAAAGTCTGCATTGTATGTGAGTAAAGCCGAGGTGTAATCCCCACCTTTAGCCTTAACCCGTGTAGTGGCAAGCCAAGATAAGGCATTTGCCACGGTATCGTGGTGTTTGAACATGGCTCGGAACTCCTGTACGAAGTGATCAAAGGTTCTGAGGTCCAGGGTAGTACCAGATAACACTTTGGTACGGAAGGTATGTGCCCAGGTGAGGGCAGACCTGGTTTTCATGTACGATAGGGTGAATCCGATTTGTTTAGCAGCCGAGTTGTAGATTTCAGCATTGATGGCGAGATATACATGAACTTCATTGAGCCATGGCTCGGCTTTCATGTAGTCTCCGTCGAACGCGGACAGAGGAGAGATACGGAGTTCAACTGGCTTGTTGGACATGGTACCAGTGGAGCGAGTTGGGTTAGCAGTGATAGGTGGAAGAGGGGGACGTGGGAGAGCGAGGGGATATGGGATAAGAGATGAGAAGGAGGGTTCGGGTTGTTCCGGTGGGTCTTGCCACAGAGGTGGTGTGGTGGGTCTTTCGGTGTTGACCGAGGTGGTTTCTAAGAGGGATAAGGACTGGGCTAGGGCTTCAGTGACTGGAGCTAGTCTAGCTTCTTCGGTTTCAGAGGTAGGACATTCGTCTGCAGCAGTGAAGGGGCGAGAGGGCGAAGTGATTGGAGAACTTTCTGGTGAAAGAGCAGGGGATGAGGGTCGAGGAGGTACTGGGGATCTCCACGAAGGAGATGACCTGTAAATGCAAGGAGGAATGGTGACGGCTTATGCGAAGGTAACCGTTTGAGTATACGCTAGTTCTATTGTTACGACTGTTTCGGGTAGGACCAGGCGTAGCTCTTGATAATCACCAACAACCACTAGGGTCTAGGGTTGAGGCTGAAGGACGAAGGGGACGACAAGGGACGAGTTGCTCAAGGTGTAGCAACAAGACACATGTAACAAGGTAACGACCACTTAACAATGGGCCAAAGACTGTCAAGGACGAAGTATGAGAGAGGTGTTGAGAACACTGATGAAGGGTGGATGGAGTCCAGTCAAGAGTGGGACGCAATGCCCAAAGAACTACCCCCTTTGTAGAAGGAAGGTGGAGGTCGAGGTGAGCTAGTCTCGAGAGTAATACTCAGCAAAGCCTAAGTGAAACGCGATGTAAAACACTAAAAGTAGCTTCGGAGTGAAGCTAAAGAAAGAAATGGGGGCGATATGTTCGTCCCAGAGAGTCTCTAGCACAAAAAAATGGCCAGAAATATGAAAATGAGTGACTGGGAGCGTACCACCGGTGTGGCTAGCTCCAAATGCCTTCTCCAAGCTAGGAAATGTGGACCCGGACTCAGGATGAGCTTCCGGGCTTCCAGGAAGCAAGACAAGTATCGGATCAGGCGGATTGACTTCGGCCGGGCATACAAGAGAGTGCAGGAAAGCGGAAAACTAAATTGCTGTGCTAACTACATGCCTATATAGCGAAATGACATCTAGGCACTAGC
>JBBPJV010001072.1:0-11616 GCA_038088915.1 Sutorius aff. eximius
TGATTCCCAGGTTGACAAGACTAGGGGTGCTAGTCCTGACCCTGAGGCTTTATATAATGCCAAGGGCTTGTGCACAGACCAAGCTGTGCCAAGCCTGTACATGAATAATTACTTAAATAGATAGTGTCTGTGATATGACTAAATATGTGATGTCCAAGGGGAGTATCATGTGATCCTAGAAGGTCACATGACCGGAAAAGATGCGAATCACATGACAGGTCAAGTGACCAACCGATCATGTGATCTATAGTACAGTAAATAGTGTAATAGAGTGTACAGTCCAAAGGTAATAAGTACAAAGTGTACAAAAGTGTAGGAAAGTGTATGAAAAATTAAGCTAATGAGGAAGCGTTTTGTAACATGTTCACTCCCACAAAGAAATTCAAGCAGTGCTTGATGCCACATGAACCCGCATGGAATGTTCAGCTGATTCTTCTCAGTCCAAACAACCCGACTACCAAGTTGGCCAGCAGGTCTGGTTGTCAACAAAAAATCTCACACTCCCATTCCCATCCCCCAAGCTGTCACCTAAATGGCTTGGCCCCTACCCAATCACTCATGTACTCCCCAATGCAGTTGAACTGTGTTTACCTGCCTCAATAAAGATTCACCCAGTTGTAAATGTCTCCCAGGTTAAACCTTACAATACATCCCTCAATGGCCAAACCGTGATTCGACCCAATCCCATCATCATCACTGAGGATCGCCTAGTCAAGTATGAGGTTGACTTCATTGCAGACTCTCACCTCAAGCATGGTAAACTGGAGTATCTCATTCATTGGAAGGATTGGGATGAAACAGATCGCACCTGGGAACCTGAGATCAACTTGGCCAATGCGCAAGATGCTGTTTGAGATTTCCATTCCAAGCACATGTCAGCCCCTCATCATGTTTGTGGTGTTTCTTTGCAGGAGTCCCACTCTGTTGCGATATCATCCCTGTTAACCTAATTATTTACACTTTACTTGAAATGAAGTCTAAACTAAAGGCAAGAACGATGAGGTGGAATGCTAGAACCAATTATGACACTTGGCAATGTTTTCAGAGAAAGAGGAAACATGTGCAACAATGTACACAGGCGAAGGTGGAAGGAGAACTAAATATTCTGCTCAGGCCTAGAGTAAGACTCCAGATAATGCCCAAGTGAACTAGACTGGGGAATAGTCATAGTACCACTTGGGTATATATACATGTGCTCAGAGTATTACTAATACATGACTAATATATCGTGGGACATGGTATGATAGATAAAAAAAGGTACAACCAATAGCATAAGGGGCTTTTATCTATGATGTCATAGGTCTAGACCAGTCATGTGGTCTGATGTCATAGTATCTAGGCCCTAGTCATGTGATCATGAGAAAAGAAAGATAGGGGGAAAGTCACGTGACCTAGTGTGACAAAATAAAGAGAAAAAAGTGTAGACTACAAGTGTACACATTTGAGAGTTAGGAAAATTAAATATGTATCATAACACTATCCCCTCCTTACATCTTGACTTCCAGGTGAGAAAAGCAAGAGGACGAAGGTTCAGTCAGGTTCTTGTTTGGCAAGAAGAGCGAGTGAAATTCCATCAAGGAAACACCATGAATGCAGCAGGGAGCGGAGGCATGTTTGGAATGGAAATCCTGAATAGCATCCTGTGCATGTTCCAAGTTAATCTCAGGTTTCCATGTGTGATCAGTGTCATCCCAGCCTTTCCAGTGCATGAGATACTCCAGCTTGCCCCGTTTGAGTTGTGAATCAACAATGAAATCAACCTCATATTCAACAAGACAGTCCTCAGTGACAATGAGGGGATCAGGCCAAATCATGGATTGGCCATCAAGAGGAGCATTGTATGGTTTAACCTGGGAGACATTAACAACCAGGTGGATTTTCATTGAAGTGGGCAAGTGCAGTTCAACTGCATTAGGGAGTACACAAGTGACTGGGTAGGGGTCAAGCCATTTAGGTGACAGCTTGGGAGAGGGAAAGGGAAGTGTGAGATTTTTGGTCAATAGCCAGACTTGCTGACCAACTTGGTAATCAGGATGATTGGACTGAGAGGTTTCGGCCAAATGTTCCATACAGGTTCAGGTGATGTCAAGTGCTGCTTGAATTTCCTTGTGGGAATGAATGAGATTGGATCCAAACTTGTGGGAAGAAACAGGGTTTTCAAAACCCATGTGAGGGGCATAATTCCTGGTGACAGCAAATGGAATGGTGCCTGTGGCTGCCGTGAGGGAGTTGTTATGTTGGAATTGGGCTAGCTTGAGCCATTCAGCCCACTCATGTTGTTTCTTTGCAACATAGATGTGAAGGTATTGTTCTAAATTGCAGTTAATTTATTTGGTCTGACTGTCCATTTGGGGGTGGAAGGCCATTGAGAGCTTCTGCTGAATTCTGAGGAGCTTGCAAAGTTCTCAGGTGAAATTGGAGGCAAATTGAGGGCCTCTATCAGAAACTACACTACTAGGGAGTCCATGGGTACACCACATGTGATCTCTAAATAATTGAGCAGTATCTAAAGAGGAAAAAGTCTTTGTACAAGGGATAAAAACAATTTCTTTAAAAAATCAATCAATGACCACCATAATAGCTGTAAACCCGTTTGATTTGGGTAAGTCCATAATGAAGTCAACCGAAATATCCTGCCAGGGATGTTGAGCAGCTGGAAGAGGCATTAGTTTACCAGCAGGGGGTTGATTTCCTGATTTAGAGGTGGCACAGCCATGACATGAGTCAATGAATGTATTGACATCTTTTGAAATTCCAGGCCAGCTGTAATGTTGTTGGATCAAGGCGAGAGTGCAAGATTGCCCAGGATGTTTGGTGATAGGAGATTCATGATATAATTTAAGTATTTCCAATCTCAGATCAGGGGGAATGAAGACTTGTTTTTTGGTGTTAACATAACAGCCAAGGGATGAATCGAGATCATAACCATAATGGTCACCATTGAATTCATAAGAATGTTCAATGATCTTATCGAAAGTCTCAGGGAAGAGGGTAGCCTGCTTAGCAAACAAAGCCAGAGGTAGTATGGTTACATTTTTGTTTATGTCCTCAGTGGCTTCGCCATGGTTGGGACAGTGGGACAATGCATCAGCACAACCATTTGTTGATCCTGGTTTGTAGAGGATTGAATAATTATATTCCATGAGGAATGTGTGCCAGCATGCTTGACGAGGAGACAGATCTTGCAGTTTCTTCCAAAACTCTAGGTTTCAGTGATCTGTCCATATTTCAAAATGATCTCAATCTACAAGATGATGATGCCATTCTTTTAGCGCACAAATAATAGCAAGCAACTCCTTGTTGTAAACCAGGTAGTTGCGTTCTGCAGAGTTGAACAAGTGTGAAATAAAACTGGCCGGATGCCAGTTTCCATCTTCTAGTTGATAAGAGAGCACTGCTCCCAAGGCGATATCTGAGGTGTTGCATTCAATGTGAACCAGATGAGATGAATTGGGATATGTGAGGAGTGGCATAGAAGTGACAATTGATTTAAGTTTTGTGAAGGCCGCTTCGCATTCTGCTGTTCAGACATACAGTGTATCCTTTTTGGTTAGATTATTAAGTGGTCTAGCTGCATCTGTAAATCCTTGAATGAAGTGACAGTAGTAGTTGGCCATTCCCAGGAATGACTGCAACTGTTTGAGGTTTTTCAGTTGGAGCCAGTCAGTAATGGCTTTGACCTTAGGTTCCTGCATCTCTATCCCCTCCTTAGAGATGACCATACCAAGATAGTCTACTTTGTCCTTGTGAAAGAAGCATTTCGATGGTTTTAAGTATAAGTTGTTGTCGCATATTCATTGGAGTACTTTGCAAATGACTTCAACATGTTCTTCCTTTGTCTTCTTGGATGTGAAGATCATAATGTCATTGATATAGATAACGACTATGGCATACATATTGGCAAAGATGTTGTTCATCATGTTTTGGAACGTGCTGGGGGAGTTACACATGCCAAAATACATAACCAGTGGCTCATATGCGCTGATAGGCATGGTAAATGCACCTTTCCATTCATTGCCTTCTTTGATCCTGATGTTGTTATAACCCCATTGGAGATCTAGGGTTGTGAACATGTCTGCTCCTTTGAGTCTATCAGTGAGTGTGGGAATCAGAGGAAGCAGATAGTTATTTTTCTTTGTATGTTCATTGAGGTACCTGTAATCCATGACCATACATTTTTTCCTGTCTTTCTTTGGGATAAAAAATACAGGAGAGGTTTGATCCAATTTGGAGGGTTGGATGTATCCTTCTGCCAGCTCCTTTTCTATAAATACTCTAACTTCTTCCAACTCCATATTGGAGAGAGCGATAATACGATCCTTTTTCTTGATGAAGTCAGGGTTGAGTTCTATAGCATGATCTCATGGCTTCCTGGTGGACATGCAATGGGATTCTTGTTCGGAAAATACATCCAAAAAGTCCCAGTACTCTTTGAGAACTTCTATTTTTAGTTTTTCAACTTCTTCGGTCGGTATTGAATGCATTTCTAATGCAGGGGCTGCATGGCAGTGATCAGTGCAGCGAGGGAATGAAATAATTTTGTCAATCCAGTTGACAATTGGATTGTGATGTGCCAGCCAGTCATAGCTGATGATTAGATCTTGGTTTCTCAGGAATGATATGAAGGAATCTACTGCTTCCATATGTGGGTTACTCTTTTCATCACAAATAACTATTGTGAGAGACACTTTTTCAGTAATTCTACCGATAGCTTGGTCTGAGCCATCAGCATTAAGAATGCAGAATTTGCAGCCTAGTGGAATTCGCTCAAGTTTGTGTTCATCAACATAAGTCAAGTTGATGAATGTGTGAGTAGCCCCTGAGTCTAATAAGGCCAGGGTATTGCCTGTCTTGATCCAGCACCATTTTCCATCTTGGACGGCAAAACTGTAAATTGTTGTGTTGGGTGAGAACTCGACAGGTCCTTGTGACCAGATGTAGCCAGTTGGTGTGAGGGTTTCATAAATATCGTAGATATGAAGGATGTCCATTTCATCAGATGTAGCACTATGTAATTTTTTCTTTTTTATGATGGAAGAATTAAGCACTGTGTTATTACTGGCAGCCATGCCATTTCTGGACACTCCCTCAGTTACATGACTACTTGAATTAAATAATACAGAAGGAGAAGTATCACTAATGTTTGATTCGCACAAATCATTGTTCTTAGAATTGTGAATGGGTAAAGAAGCAAAACAGTTATGAAAAGAAGTGTCTAACGGAACCTTGTAGTCTGATCCAGATACACCTCGCTGGGATCTAGATTTAGCTAGTTTAAAGAGACCTTTGATTCGGACTCCTTCTTAGATTCTTGGGCAATTCTAGCTCACCAGTATGCCCCTGCATCTTTATTGTCCCATGAGGCTTGGGAACCTGAGTGGCCTTCACCAGGCTGTGCAGTTTGCAAGGAGATGACAAGAGCATTTGACATCAGGGGGGTAGGAAGAGGGTGAGACGAGTAATGGGGACAAGAGGGATCAGCTTCGTCGAACTGGGAGTAACGCAGATTGTAGTACATTTCCTGGTTTCACACTTGGTGGAAAGGGGTGTGAGGTCTTTGGGGTTCTTTGCACTCACGTGCAATGTGACCAGTCTTTTGGCAGTTGTAGCACGTGATATCTGATTGTGCTGGTCATGCCTATTGAGCCTCAATTTCCATCAGAGCGCCATGTCCTGATTGAGTGCCAGTTGATATAAAATGAGGGGGGCCTCCTTGTTGGAATGGGATGAATCTTTGTCCTCGTTTATATCTGATGTGCTCGAAGCGCACCCCCATTTCTGTGTACTTGTTTAAGGTTTGATCGAAGGTGAGATCTCCTTCATTCTGGAGTACAGCTGTGTAAATTTTGTAATCGACCACTTTTCATAGCAGTCTGATGGCAGTATCATCGTCAATCTCAATTTTTTCTTTGAGAAATTGAAACTCGTTGAGGAATTCGTTTGTTCAGTGATTTCCTTGTCTCAGATTCTCCAACTTGTTATAGGCTTGTTCCTTATAGTCAGCAATCTTAAAGTATTTTTCAATGTCCTTTTTTAGATTGTCCCACTCTGGCCATGTGTCCTTGGCCAAGTCTTTTGAGATTCATAGATGAGCGAACATGCTAGCGTCACCCAACATCCACATCAGGACTGCAGTGGCCTTCTCCTTGTCTTCTCGTAATGGATGCCATTTTTGCATTGACATCCAAAGTTCCATGAATAACCACCATTTTTTGAAGGTGGTGCACTTTCCATCCCAAACGCTGGAGTCTGAAATTTTTTTATCAAAATCTTTTGTGGCATCTTCTGCCTTGATTGTGTTTGAGATTTTGTTGATCTCATCCTTAACATCCTGCCAAGAGGTACTCATTGTCCATAGAAATAGATGGTATGGAGGCAGCGATAGGGAGTGTGGAATTTATACGATGGGCAGAGAGAACGTGTTGTGCAATTAGTGAGAACTGTCTGGTCTCATGGGTTTATTGTCTTGTCCCACCGGATGTCTGCAAGCCAATTGTGAGTGAAGAGAATGGTAGGGTCTCTTTTTGGGTAGAGGGAAGTGAGAGGGGTGAGGAAGTCTTCAAGATCCTATGTCTTAAAAGGATCTGATCTGCGAGGGGGCATATATGAACTGTAAAAAAAAACTAGGGTGTCTGTTGGCAGCTAGGAAGGCCTTTGATGAGGTAGGGCAGGAAACCCTAAAGTAGAAGGTAGTGTTTTTATGTCACTTCCGATGTGGAAAGGAACTGGGTTGTTGATGGCTTTTTAGCACCGTCTCACCAATCAAATGGCATGCTTGCAGCTATGCAATCGAGGGGCCCCTAATACACTTTGGAGAGAGCAACATTATCTGTATTTCTGATGGCGGACAACCATATGACTACTGTTTAAAGGGTGTATGCCCTGAGCCCATCTAGTGGTGCTTCTGCTTGTTCTCCTTAACCCTGGAGTTGTGGGTTCAACCTCATAAAAAGTCTAGTTCAAGTGAAACAAAGTCTAAACTAAAGGCAAGAACAATGAGGTGGAATGCTAGAACCAATTATGATGCTTGGCAACATTTTCAGAGAAAGAGGAAACATGTGCAATGATGTACACAGGTGAAGGTGGAAGGAGAACTAAATATTCTGCTCAGGCCTAGAGTAAGACTCCAGATAATGCCCAAGTGAACTAGACTGGGGAACAGTCATAGTACCACTTGGGTATATATACATGTGCTCAGAGTATTACTAATACATGACTAATATATCGTGGGACATGGTATGATAGATAAAAAAAGGTACAACCAATAGCATAAGGGGCTTTTATCTATGATGTCATAGGTCTAGACCAGTCATGTGGTCTGATGTCATAGTATCTAGGCCCTAGTCATGTGATCATGAGAAAAGAAAGATAGGGGGAAAGTCATGTGACCTAGTGTGACAAAATAAAGAGAAAAAAGTGTAGACTACAAGTGTATGTGTTTGAGAGTTAGGAAAATTAAATATGTATCATAACATTACTTCTAGTCTAGGGTTAGCCTAGCTAGATGGACTACACATCGTACATTGGACTTGCATTATTTCCTGTAGCATAGCACATGACCTATCATGTGACTCCCATTTCCATCCCTGGCACATGACCTAGTCATGTGACCATATGTATCATTAGTAGCTTATGGACTATTACATATCTATGATGTCATCGGGTCTAGACCACTATATCATAGTCTAGCCCCTTACATCATCACCTTCTCTTATGTACTTGTGCCCTTATTTAATATCAGGGTACTGACACAGCATGGTCTGTGTGCATGCCCTTGTGCATATATATAGGGCATGGTGAGATGGACTGGATTCCCTCCAGTCTTGTCAACCTGTGCATTATCTGGGTCTAAGGGGGAGCAGCCTTAGTTGCTACATGCTTCCTTTCCAGCTCTAAGGCTTATACAGACTGTCATTTGTTCCCTCATCATCATACACCATTACTGGGCATCATAGCCAGTCTCTTCTCTTCATTGTTAGTTGTTAGCACATCATCAGGTAACCTTCCAAAGCTGTGTGCTTGGGGTTAGGATTAGAGGTTCACCTTGCCCTTAATGAGTTCCTTCTTGGGCTTGTTACATAGTCTCTGTTCATGCCATATGAGAATTTCACTGATTCCACCTCTTCTTGTTTCTCTCACCTGGAAGTTGAGATGTAAGGAGGGGATAGTGTTACAATATGTATTTAATTTTCCTAACTCTCAATGCATATACTTGTAGGCTACACTTTTTTTTCTTTATTTTGTCACACTAGGTCACATGACTTTCCCCCTATCTTTCTTTTCTCATGATCACATGACCATGACCTAGACTCTATGATGTCAGACCACGTGACTAGGTCTAGACCCATGACATCATAGATAAGAGTCTATTCTGCTATTGGCTGTACCTTTTGTTATCTATCGTACCATCTCTCACAATATATTAGTCATGTATTAATAATAGTCTTGACACTTGTATATATACCTGGGTGATACTCTGTCCCCCAGTCTAGTTCACTTGGGCATTATCTGGGATCACTCCTAGGCTTAAGTGGAATACCTAGCTCTCCTTACCCTTTGCCCATGGTCATTGTATCATGTGTTCCTTTCTATTTCTCTTTATCATAAAACGTTGCTGAACGTCATAGTCAGTTCTGTCTTAGGGTTTCACCTCAAGACTTAGGTTTAGCTGTTGATTCCATTTCACTTACCCAACTTCTCTCAATGCAACCACCACTGCCATTGACACCCTAGTCATGGAAGATTCATCCACCCTTGATTCTTTATTAAACACTGAGTCATCAGTCTTCATTGCAGGTTGGGGAGATGACTCCAACCCTTTGTCCTTTTGTATTGCATCACCTCCATCGCAGACTGAAGAAGAACCCATACCAACATCCATTCTATCCACTCCCTCAGACCCAATCAGACTCAGAGTTGATGCCATCAACCTTCCAGAGGCCATCCATGCCTTGAGACTGGGAGTGCCTGATCAGGAGTATGAACTGTCCATGTACCACTTCTTATCCTCTTCCTGCCTTGCTGTTCCCATTGAATCCCACTTGAACATGGACTTCCCACTCTATGCCCTTTACAGAGCCATGTTGCAATCTGAGAGACATGGAATCCTCACCTGAGTCAAAGCACCAGAAGCCAGAGCTGACCTACACCATATTATCACCAACTCCATATACATCAAACTCCACTCCACCCTGGCTCAACTGGGATTTCAACTCCAATTTGAAGAACTACTCCACAATGTCAACTGCTACATCCAAGAATTGGCAAGAAAAGTGTTACGATCAAGCCCCTGAGGGATTGGGCGGAAGGTTCAGAGCTGTTGCTCAACCCGGAGGTGAGGAGCACAGTACTCCGAAGGGTCAGAGATCCTGGAAGGATTACCAGGAGGGAGGACGAGGAGAGCCTGATAGACGGACAGGCTAGGAGGCATAGGAACCTGAGAGGGTTCAAGGGATGGTCGGAAGGCCAAGGAGGAAGGCCAGAGGATGAGGGAACTGCAGGAGGAATACTGCAGGGGCGAGGACGAAGGCCAACATCAAGTTGGGATGAGGAGGACATCGAGGGGTCGATGTATGACGAGGACTATCAGTCTTGGACTGATGAATGGAGGGCTTAATGATAGTAAAGGGCCTCAAGAAGAGAGCCTGAGGATCAAGGAAAGATAGCGAGGGGAGACTTGAAGGATGGTGATGGTCACAGTGCCAGAATGAGGGTCGACGAGATGCACACAGTGCAGTGATGAGGGAAAAGCTAGTATTGGGATATCGGAGGTATAGACATGAGGGATAGACAGAGGAGGGACTAGGCAAGTATGGGAGTACTATGTCCTAAGTACCGAGTAGGAACTAGCGTAAGGAATACTACAAGGAAGGCGTGAGTCTTATATAATAAGGCGAGCACGGGAAAGTAGTATCCGTAAGAGGAAGGAAAGAATAAAGGAGATACTAAGGTATATCCCGACGGAGGGCCAAGAAGGGAGACGGAGAGATCTATGCTAAGAATACAACAGACAACCGTGGGTCCGAGGGCGAGAGATCTATGGTAGGAATACAACGGGGAGCTGTGGGTCCAGGGGAGACGGGAAGAAAGGAATAGGCCATATTAGGATATCCGGCGGTAAAGGGAAGAGGAACACCGGGATTCCGTAAAGGGGACTCGTGTAGGACACGAGGAGAAAGGCAATCTAAGATGATGAACCGTGAGGTGAGTCATCAGAAGCAGTAGTCCATGATCCGCGCTGATGGCATGGGAATGGCTATGAAAAGGATAATAGTCACGTGAGTAAAAGAATCACATGATGGGTGAAATGTAGTCCATGAGGTTCGGACACCGAAGTGTAGGAATGGCTACAAGGTCTGCAGTGTAGCGAGCATGGGGATGCAGGCTAGACAGTGAGACGAAGGAGAAGTTAAAGGGGTCTACAGGGTAGCGAGCATTAGGAATGCGAGCTAGACTGTGAGATGAAGGGAATAAAAAGGGAACAAATCGTAACAAAAAGGAGACTTGGAACATTGGATAGGTTCTCTTGACCCTTTACCTATTCTGCCTTCTACTCCCTAAGCATCTTCATCCCCCCTTAACTCTGAAGAAGCTGCAGTCATGGATCAGGTAGAAGCATATTGGACTGGGAATGCTAGTAGGACATCTCTCCTCCACACTCACCCACACTATGCCAAGGCATGTTACCATTGCCATCAACTGGGTCACAATCATGCAATATGCCCTATTTACCAATATCCTATTTGCCTTTGTTTCTCCCCTGGCCATGTCCAGTGTCACTGCCCCCTTCATCATCATGCTCACCCTCCAATGATTTCCACTTCTTCCTCCTCTGCTTCTCAGATGTCTAACCCTTCCAATGGTCCAACCAGCTCCACTTGCACCTCCCCTCACACCACTACTGCTCATATCACTACTGGTCCTGGTCCCTGGCACCATCATGACATTTACCTTAGGGAACCATCCCCAGTTCCACACTATGACCCTGACATCAACTACTTGCTAGACTACAACACTGAGCACAACCTCATCAGATTCCTGGGTTTTGATAACTGTTATGCCTAGTCCTACCAGAAGTAGGCATGACCATTTATACACATGGGGGTCGCAGTGGTTCCGCTGGTGAGGCTACAGATGGAAGTTGGAGGGAGCTTGTCTGGTTAAGGCAAGGTCATAGATGAAGGAGGACTGGACTAGGGCCAAGTCCAACAGGGGATGTCAAGGGGAGAATAGCATCATATTCCAGTTATGCTAAGACTAGTGTACAGGAATGTGGGCGAGGGGTTTAAGTACTAACTACTATCGCACTTCAGAAATGTAATGGAACTCAAAGGAAACAAGGTCTGAGGTATGAATAGTACTATCTGATTGTGTAATGAGCCCAAGGAGGAACTCATTAAGGGCGAGGCGAACCTCTAACCCTAACCCCAAGCACACAGCATTGGAGGGCCACCTGATGATGCACTAACCACAATCTATAGAGAGTAGGCTGGGTATGATGTCCAGCAATGGTGTATACGATGAGAGGTAAGGAATGGTTAGTCTGTATGAGCACCTCTCACTGGAAGGGAAGCATATAGCAGCAAAGGCCGCTCCCCCTTAGACCCAGGTGATGCA
>JBBPJV010001073.1:0-11608 GCA_038088915.1 Sutorius aff. eximius
GACTCTGCAGAATGCAACTACCCAGTCTATGACAAAGAGTTGCTTGCTATAATTCACGCATTAAAAGAATGGCACCACCATCTCGTAGATTGAGATCATTTTGAAATATGGACTGATCACCGGAATATAGAATTCTGGAAAAAACCACAAGATCTGTCCCCCAGGCAAGCATGCTGGCATGCATTCTTAATGGAGTATAATTATTTGATCCTATATAAACCTGGATCTACAAATGGTTGCACTGATGCATTGTTCCACCATCCTGACCATGGAGAAGCCGCTGAGGACATAAATAAAAATGTTACCATTCTACCTCTGACTCTCTTTGCTAAGCAGGCTATCCTTTCCTCCGAGATCTTTGACAAGATAGTCGAACATTCATATGAATTTGACGGTGACCATTATGGTTATGATCTCGATTCCTCTCTTGGCTGCTATGTTAATGCCAAGAAACAAGTATTTGTTCCCCCCAATCTGAGATCAGAAATACTTAAATTATACCATGAATCTCCAATCACTGATCATCCTGGAAGATCACACACACTCGCTTCAATCTGATGACATTACAGCTGGCCTGGGATCTCAAAAGATGTCAGTACTTTCATTGATTCTTGTCATGGCTGTGCCACATCCAAATCGGGAAACCAACCTCCTGCAGGTAAATTAATGCCCCTACCGGCACCACAACATCCCTGGCAGGATATATTGGTTGATTTTATCATGGACTTACCTGAATCTAATGGATTCACAGCTATTATGGTAGTTGTTGATTGATTCTCTAAAGAAGTCATCTTTATTCCATGTACAAAAACTTTTTCCTCATTAGATACAGCTCACTTATTCAGAGACCATGTGTGGTGCACACATGGACTTCCAAATAGTGTAGTTTCCGACTGAGGCCCCCAATTCACCTCTGATTTCACCTGAGAACTTTGCAAGTTGCTTGGAATTCAGCAAAAGCTTTCAACAGCTTTCCATCCCCAAACAGATGGCCAAACCGAATGTATTAATCATGACCTAGAACAATATCTTTGCATCTACATTGCAAAGAAACAGAACGAGTGGGCAGAATGGCTCAAACTAGCCCAATTCCAACACAACAACTTCCTCATGGCAGCCACAGGCACAATTCCTTTTGCCGTCACTCGGAATTACACCCCTTGTATGGGTTTTGAAAATCCTGTTTCTTCTCATCAGTTCAATTCAGATCTCATCCATTCCCACAAGGAAATTCAAGCAGCACTTGAAACAACATGTACATGCATGAAATGTTCAGCTGAATCCTCTTGGTCCAAACATCCTGACTACCAAATTGGTCAACAGGTCTGATTATCAACAAAAAACCTGTCACTTCTGTTCCCCTCTTCCAAGCTATTGCCTAAATGGCTTGGCCCTTACCCCATTACGAGAATATTCCCTAATGCAGTTGAACTGTGTTTACCTGCCTCAATGAAGATTCATCCAGTAGCAAATGTATCCTGGGTCAAACCTTACAATTCCCCTCTTGACAGTCAATCTGTGATTCGACCTGATCCTATCATTGTTACTGAGGATCGCCTTGTCAAATATGAGGTTGACTTCATCATGGACTTCCACCTCAAATGCAGCAAACTAGAATATCTCATTCACTGGAAAGGTTGGGATGAAATGGACTGCATCTGGGAACCTGAGCTCAATTTGGCAAATGTGCAAGATGCTATTCAGGACTTCTGTGCTAAACACATGTCTGCTCCTCGCCGTGTTTGTGGTGTTTCCTTGTTGGAATTTCATTCTCTCTTCTCGCCGTATGAAAACCTAACTGAACCCACATCCTCTTGCTTTTCTTGCCTGGAAGTCAAGATGTAAGGAGGGGATAGTGTTATGATACGTATTTAATTTTTCTAACCTCTCACCCATACACTCATAGTCTACACTTTTTTCTCTTTATTTTGTCACACTAGGTCAGGTGACTTTCCCCCTATCTTTCCTTTCTCATGATCACATGACTATAGCCTGGACTCTATGATGTCAGATCATGTGACTGGTCTAGACCCATGACATCATAGATAAGAGCCCATTATGTCATTGGCTGTACCTTTACTTATCTATTGTATCATCTCCCACGATATATTAGTCATGTATTAGTAATAGTCTTGGCAGTTGTATATATACCTGGGTGATACTATGACTGCTACCCAGTCTAGTTCACTTGGGCATTATCTGGGAATTACTCCTAGGCTCTAAGTGGAATACCTAGTTCTCCTTCACCTTTGCCCATGGTCATCATATCATGTGTTCCTTTCCTCTTCTTCCTCATAAAACATTGCATGACATCATAATGTGTTCTAGTCTTGGTTCCACCTCAAGTACTTAAGTTTAGGTTTTGTTTCCATTTCAACAGGTGCATTCCTGTTGACTCATATACTATACCCTCACTTGTAGCACTAGCTTCTGCATGCTCTGCTACTATAGCCATACTTGTATTACCACTTTCCATACTCCCCATTTAGACTTAGCATACATGTATTACTAATTACTTCACTGTGTATATAACCTGGGTGTTGCTACGACTGGATTCCCCAGTCTAGCTCACTTGGGCATATCTGGGATTTACACCTCAGGCCATAACTTGTGGGATATCTAGTACTCACCCCTTTCCTCCTTGCCCATGTATACTTGCATGCACATGTTCTCTTATTCATCATGTTCAGTGCACTCATCATGCATATTATTCGTTAAACCATTGCCAGATGTCATAGCTGGTTCTATTCATTTTGCTGGTCTGGTTGTTCCACCTCAGTGCATCATTGTCACCTGTTGTGTGGTCTCATTTCACATGCTTGATGGAAGTCAAAAGATGTGATGGAACCTAAACTAAAGCCAGAAGTGATGAGGACAAGGTGGAACTATGACAAGAACTGGCTTTGATGCCCAGCAATGTTTTACAATGAAGAGGAATGAAATGAGAACACATGGATTGGTTACCATGGGCAAGGATAAGGAGAGATAGTACTAGATATCCCACTTCAGGCCTGAGGTAGATTCCAGATAATGCCCAAGTGAGCTAGACTGGGGAACAGTTGTAGCTACACCCAGGTATATGTACACTCACCAAGACTATTACTAATGCATGACTAATATATCATGAGAAGTGGTATGATAGATAAGTAAAGGTATGGCTAATAGCATAAAGGACTCTTATCTATGATGTCATTGGTCTAGACCAATCATGTGGTCTGACATCATAGAGTCTAGGCCCTAGTCATGTGATCATGGAAAAGAAAGGATAGGGGAAAGTCATGTGACTGTAGTGACAAGAATGAAGGAAAAGATGTAAGTATAGCATACAGTTGTAATGGTAGTTAGATAAAGGAAAATGAGTTCATAACACTACCCCCTCCTTACATCTTGACTTCCAGGTGAGAGAAGCAGTCAGGAGTAGCAGTAAAGTTTTCGTATGGCTTAAATAGTGAAGAGAATTCCATGAAAGAGATACCATGAACATGACAAGGGGCTGTGACAAGACCATACTACTAAACCTAAATACATTGAGGTGGAACTAGGACAAGACCAGGTATGACATTTGGCAATGTTTTATGATGAAGAGGATAAATGGAGAACATGTGGGTTGGTTACCACAGGCAAAGGTAAGGGAAGAAGTACTAGATATCCCAACTTAGGCCTGAGGTATGATTCCAGGTAATGCCCAAGTGAGCTAGACTGGAGGACAGTCGTAGCTACACCCAGGGTATATATACACTTGCCAAGAGTATTACTAATACATGACTAATATATCATGGGACATGGTACAATAGATAAGAAAAGGTATAGCCAATGGCAGAATAGACTCTTATCTGTGATGTCATGGTCTAGATCAGTCACATGATCTGACATCATAGGAGTCTAGGTCTAGTCACATGATTGTGAGAAAAAGAAGATAGGGGGAAGTCATGTGACCTGTTGTGACAAAATAAAGAGAGTGAAAAATGTAGACTACAAGTTGTATGAGTAGTATAGTTAGGTTAAGTGGAATGAGTTTGTAACAGGGGCAGAGGTGTGTTACAATACCATTCCCTTTAACTTAACTTTTATCCTAGTCTAGGGTTAGCCTAGCAAGTTGGACTACATTTGTACACTTTGAACACTTAGTATTTCCTGTACCATAGCTCACGTGATTGGTCAGCACCTGATCCTGTCATGTGATTCCTATTCCCCATTGTTATGATCAAGTCCCTAAGGGATTGGATGGAAGGTATGGAGCTGTTGCTCCACCCAGTGGCAAGGAGCACAGTACTCCTAGAGGTTGGGATCCTGGAAAGGACTATCAGGAGAAGGAACAAGGTGAGCCTGATAGACAGACAGGCTGGAGGGCATAGGAACCCAAGAGGGTTCAAAGGGGAATTGGAAGGCCAGGAGAGAAGGCCTGAGGATGAAGGAACTGCAGGAGGAATACTGCAGGGGACAAGGATGAAGGCCAACATCAAGTTGGGGTGAGGAGGACATCAAGGGATCGATGTATGACAAGGACAATCAGCCACAGGCTGATAAACAGAAGACTTAATGATAGTGTGGGACTAGGAAGGGAGTCCAAGGTTGAGAAGAGACCATGAGGAGAGGTCCGAAGGATGGTGATGATCGCAGTATCAGACTGAGGGTCAACAAGATGCACACAGTGCAGCAATGGGAGAAAAGCTAGTATTGAGGTGACAGAGGTAAGGACATGAGGGATGGATGGAGAAGGGACTAGGCAAGTATGGAAGTACTATGTCCTAAGTACCAGGTAGGAACTAGCATGAGGAATACTACAAGGAAGGCACGAGTCTTATATAGTAAGGCGAGTGCGGGAAAGTAGTATCCATAATAGGAAGGAGAGAATAAAAGAGATACTAAGGTGTATCTCAATGGAGAGCTGAGAGGAGGGATGGAGAGATCTATGCTAAGAATACAACAGACAACCATGGGTCTGAGGGCAAGAGATCTATAGTAAGAATACAATGGAGAGCTGTGGGTCCAGAGTAGATGAAAAGAAGGGAATAGGCCATATTAGGATATCTGGTGGTAAAGGGAAAGGGAACACTGGGATTCTGTAAAGGGGACTCATGTAGGACACGAGGAGAAAGGCAATCTAAGATGACGAACTGTGAGGTGAGTCATTGGAGATGGTAGTCCATGATCCGTGCTTGGTGGTGTGGGAATGGCTACAAAAAGGATAATAGTCATGTGAGTAAAAGAATCATGTGATAGGTAAAGTGTAGTCCATGAGGTTTGGACACTGAAGTGTAGGAACAGCTACAAGGTCTGCAATGTAGCGAGCATTAGGAATGCAAGCTAGACTGTGAGATGAAAGGAGAATCAAGGGGTCTATAGGGTAGCGAGCATTAGGAATGTGAGCTAGACTGTGAGACGAAAGAAGTAAAAAGGAAACAAATCGTAACATCCATCCCTGGCATGTGACCTAGTCATGTGACCATTATGTACTATAGAGTATTCTGGACTCTTACATATTTATGATGTCATAGGGTTTAGACCACTATGTCATAGTCTAGCCCCTTATGTCACCACATTCCTTCTGTACTTGTATGCCTTATTTAATATTGAGGTATCAGCACAGCATGGTCTGTGTGCAGGCCTCTCTGCATATATATAGGGCATGGTGAGATGGACTAAATTCCCTCCAGTCTTGTCAACCTGTGCATTACCTGGGTCTAAGGGGGAGTGGCCATCATTGCTATCATGCTTCCCTTTCAGTGCTAAGTGCTCATACAGACTGTCACTCCCTTCATTGTCATCATACAATGTTGCTGGATGTCATAGCCAGTCCTTCTTTTATCAGTCAGTCTCATTAGTGCATCATCAGGTAAACCTTCCAATGCTGTGTGCTTGGGGTTAGGGTTTGAGCTTGGCTCATCCTATGAGTTCCTCCTTGGGCTCATTACAAGGAGTGGGTCAATTTAAAGTCCTGAATAGCATCCTGTGCATTTGCCAAGTGATCCTTGGGTTCCCATGTTCAATTGGTCACATCCCAATCCTTCCAGTGAACAAGATATTCTAGCTTGCCACATTTCATGTGAGAATCCACAATAGAGTCAACTTTGTATTCTACAAGATGGTCCTCAGTGACCACAATAGAATCAGGCTGAATCACAAATTGGCCTTTGAGCAGTTCTCTATAGAGTTTGACATGAGATGTGTTGACTATGGGGTGGATCTTCATTGATGCAGGTAAACACAGTTCAACTGCATTTGGAAGGATTCAAGTGATGGGATAAGGACTGAGCCATTTAGGGGAAAGCTTCCAAGATGCATAAGAAAGCATGAGGTTGGCTGATGAGAGCCAGACTTGCTGACCCACTTGGTAATCAGGATTTGCTGATCTAGATGACTCAGCAGATGACTCCATTTTCATGCATGTCTTTTCTAGAGTGGAGTGTATTTCTTTGTGGGAATGAGCAAGATCTTGACTGAACTGATGTGATGTTGCTGGATTTTCAAAACCCATCCGAGGGGCATAGTTATGCATAATGGCAAAAGGAATGGTGCCAGCCATGGATGTGAGAGAGTTGTTGTGCTGGAACTGAGCCAACTTGAGCCATTTGATCCACTCAGATTGTTTCTTGGCAACATATAGGTGGGGATATTGAAATGAGACTGTACACTAAACCTAGGTATGGATGAGGTGGAACAATGACAAGAACCAACTATGACATTTGGCAATGTGTTACAATGAAAAGGACAAAAAGAGAACATGTGGAATGGTTTCCATGGGCAAGGGTGATAGGAGAAGTGCCAGATATCCAAATTCAGGCCTGAGGTATGATCCCAGATAATGCCCAAGTGAGCTAGACTGGGGAACAGTTGTAGCTACACCCAGGTATATATACACTTGCCAAGACTATGATTAATATACATGACTAATAAATAATGGGAGTGGTATGATAGATAAGGAAAGGTACATCAATAGCAAAATGAGCTCTTATTTATGATGTCACAGTTTAGACCAGTCATGTGATCTGATATTATAGAGTCCAGGCTCTAGTCATGTGATCATGGGAAAAGAAAGATAGGAGAAAGGTCATGTGGTGAGTTGTGACAAATGATAAAGAAAAGTGCAGTTATGAGTATATTGATGTTATGATACTGTCCTCTTTAACCTATATTTATCCTAGTCTAGGGTTAGCCTAGCTAGTACATTACTTTCGCTACACCTTGGACTACATCGTACATTGGACTTCGTCTTATTTCCTGTATCATAGCATGTGAATGCATCACGTGACTATCTTTCCTGTCCCTGGCACATGACCTAGTCATGTGACCATATGTATCATAGTAGCTTATGGACTATTATGTATCTATGATATCATCGGGTCTAGACCATTACATCATAGTCTAGGCTCTTATGTCACCTCACTCTCTACATTGTATTACTATACCGGGGTACAGCACAGCATGGTCTGTGTGCTGGCCTCTATGATATATAAAGGGCATGGTGAGATGGACTGGGTTTCCCCAGTCTTGTCAACCTGTGCATAGCCTGGGTCTAAGGGGGAGTGGCCATCAGCTGCTCTATGCTTCCCCTCCAGCATGATGGCTCATACTGGACTGTTCATTCCTTTCCTCATTGTCTACAATGTTACTGGACGTCATAGCCAGATCTCCTCTCTTCATGATCATTGTTAGCGCATCATTGGGTGGCCCTCCAATGCTGTGCACTTGGGGTTAGGGTTAGAGGTTTGCCTCACCCTTAATGAGTTCCTCCTTGGGCTCATTACACTTTGACAAGACTGACTATTACCGATTGTGCGCTCTGCTCGTTTGTCTTTTTGACTGGATGCTGCCCCACAGGCGTAAAGTGGGCCCTCCTGAGCTTTCATGGACTTCTTCTTCTCAGACCCCCAACACCTTTAGGGGAGTACCTTAATTGGTATGTTCCTTGAGGACGTTAAACCATAGCATACACTAGTCACATATACCATCACGTTTGTTTTCCTACACTTGCAGACTTTAGCGCTGCAATGGGGTCATGCCCATTAGCGATGACCATACCGGGTTAGCCAGGCTGAGGTTATTTAGAGAACACAGGATGCGGGTATCAGCACATTCCCGTTGTTGTTTATGATAGATAGTATCTTAGGATATATTGGACATAGGAGGGGGATCGCCCATATCCCACCTTTAGTCAGTAGTTACTCGCTGGGGACATCATGTCCATAGTTCAGGGTCATCAAGACCAAGTCAAGGGCCAATGTGGCCACAGTAGGAGTTTGTACCTAGGAGGGGGATCGGGGATAGAATGCTTCGCTGCTGGCCCCACGAGATCTTACCTGCCTGGAAGGCTGGGCAATAGTTGCTTTCAGTGCTGGCATCTGCCGAGGGTGTGCCTGATCAGCCACCTACTGTTTTGTATTTACCGTCACATGTGATTTCGAGTTATAAGTCCTAAACTGGCAGCTGGCCCATGTCAATTGATAGGACTCTTCTTTGCTTAGTACCGACACAGTGGGAAAAGCAATTATGTTTTACAAATAGCATAGTTATCAGGGCATAAGTCCTTCACATAACGCAGTTCATGGTCCATAGTTATTTCAGACAGTTGGTATCTATACCTAGTAGTTGTCAGCTGGTTGTATACCGCATTCGAAAAGTAACAAACATTTTATGGACAACTACTATAGTTATAGGACATTACACAAAGATGGACTCATTACGATATTCATTACAAAGTACCTGAATGATCGCAGGAGGTAGTTCCTTGCTGACGAGTGCAAGGGCTTTAGAGTATTGGACATTTACCCCCTACCCTTACTGCATCTGATTCATAGTTTCGCCATCTATGTCTATTCTCCGACATGAACCTGAGAGTGGCTAGGTCACAGGAGGGGGATTGTATTCTTCCTAGTTTAGTTTCATTGAGGCTAGATTAGTTACTAGCCTCCGATCAGGCTTACGAGGTTAAACTGTGCCCTGGTGTCTCCATTTGGGCATATGAGATTAAACTGTGTCCCTTCTGGCCATGACTTAGGCCATTGCGTCCATACTGCTCATGATGTTAAATTGTGCTGCTCTCCAATTGGGTTTAGGAGTTGAAACTGTATCCTTTTGGGGTTGATCACCCTATGGTCATGTTTTTGGGTTAGCCTTCCCACACAGTAAAAAGTGCAATGGTTTCTTTTCAGGTAGTTAGCCTTCTATGGAAAAAGTGCATGGTTTGTTTTGGGGTTATCCTTCCCTGAGAAAAAGAAGATGGTTTAGCCTTTCCATGAGAAAAAGTGTGGCCTCCAATTTAGGGTTATGAGGTAAAACTGTCCCCAACTGGTCTGTTAGCCTTCAGACATAAATGAAAAAGTGCAATCTGTTCCCAATGGGGGAGACCTCTTGATTACCTAACTAGTAGTTGAGTTGTTGAACCTACCATCCTTTTTATTCCACACCCAAGTCTGTGCCCTGGGTAGCTTCGGTGGGTTCTAGGGGTCACTCCCATATCTGGAACCACATCACTGGAGATATCTGCCTACCGCATGGATGCAAGCACCCTTTGTTTCATTGCGAAGCTTAGTACTGAAGTAGTGTGGAAAAGCCTAGCAGGTTTAAGTTGTCGATGTCACCTGAAAGAGTGGTGGATGGAGACACATATGTCGTAGATCCCAACGAACATTATACTTTGACAGATGTTTATCGGACATATAGTGGACTTTACACTTTGACATTGTAGTAGTAGTTTTATGTTACACTTGACATCATCGTCACCACAGTCATTTCTTTACCTTTAGTATTAACTAGTATATTGGTCGTACGAAGATGGCTTAGTTGCCATGACCACCCCCATTCTTTAGTAGTGGTTTCACACAGTCAATTCCAACGAGATTAGATCTTGGAAGAAGGTGATTGTTTATTTAGGATAGATTAGTAGTCGCCGATGCCGACAGGGGAGACCTTGGAAGAAGCCGGTGATTATTTTGTTTAGGTTTTTGTTTTGGACCTTTGGAGGTGGGGTACACCTCAGACATTTTCACAGCTCTTGTATGGATCTAACTGACCTGAGGGCCATCTTTTCCAATTTCAGTTGATTTTTTTTCATTTTTGTCATCACAAAAATGAACTCATTCTTTTTCAATGGAGACACTCACTGGGGACCAGCTCATGTAGGAAGGGGATAGGTAGTGGGGATAATATTGTAGTGAATAGGAGAAATTGGTGAGGGCAAAGTGTATACAGAGCCCGAACCTTTGATGACTATGAATGGAGGTTCCTCATAGGGACGAGCTAGAGGGAGGACTAGAGAGGTCCCCTCTGTTGGTTCTGCACCCCTTCCTTGGTGGTTTTTCATGTGTTGTTTTCGAACTTTGTCTCATGTGCCATTTCATTCTTTTTATGGACACCTAGTAATTTTTTTGTTTTCTTTTTATTTTCACAGCCCTTAGTTTTGCCTGGAGAAGCAAAACCTAGAAGGGGGATAGTGTTGTGAGACTGTCCCCGTTAATCTACATTTATCCTAGTCTAGGGTTAGCCTAGCTAGTACTACACTTTCATTACACTCTGGACTCATATATTTCCTGTACTATAGCTCACGTGATTGATCTGCACCCAATCCTGTCATGTGATTACCATTCCTGTCCCTGACACGTGACCTAGTCATGTGACCATACGTACTTACAGACATTTACCATACTTATGATGTCATAGGGTCTAGACCACTACGTCATAGTCTAGCCCCTTACGTCACCTCTCTCATTACCTAGACATGTTACAATACATATTTAATTTTCCTAACCTCGTACACTCATAGTATACTCTTTTTTTTTGTCACACTAGGTCACATGACTTTTCCCCTATCTTTTCTTTCTCACGATCACATGACTAGGGCCTGGATTCTATGACGTCAGATCATGTGACTGATCTAGACCCATGACATCATAGATAAGAGCCCCTTTTGCTATTGGTTATACCTTTCTCTTATCTATTGTACCATTCCCACAAATATATTAGTCATGTATTAGTAATACTCTTGGCACATGTATATATATACCTAGGTGACACTACAACTGTCCCCCAGTCTAGTTCACTTGGGCATTATCTGGGAATCGCTCCTAGGCTTAAGTGGAATACCTAGTCTCTCCTTACCCTTGCCTGTGTACATTGTTGCATGTGTTTCCTTCCTACTCCTCTCATCATAAAACGTTGCAGGGCATCATAACCTATCCTAGCCGTTCCACCTCATTGTTCCTTTAGCTTAGGTTTTGGTTTCATCTCAAGACATGTCCTTATTTAGATATCAGGGGTACAGCACAGCATAGTCTGTGTGCTGGCCTCTTTGCATATATAAAGGGCATGGTGAGACAGACTGGATTTCCTCCAGTCTTGTCAACCTGTGCATAGCCTGGATCTAAGGGGGAGCAGTCATTGTTGCTATCATGCTCCTCTTCCAGTGTGATGGCTCATACAGACTAACCACTTGCTTCCTCATCATCTACACCATTGCCAGACATCATAGCTGATCCTCTTCATCAGATCATCGTTAGCATGTCATCGGGTGAACCTTCCAATGCCGTGCACTTGGGGTTAGGGTTAGAGGTTTGCCTCACCCTTAATGAGTTCCTCCTTGGGCTCGTTACAATTGTACACCATTGCCGGA
>JBBPJV010001074.1:0-11607 GCA_038088915.1 Sutorius aff. eximius
GTTGCGGTTGGCGTCGACGTCTCGACCTCTTCTTCTTCGTACTCTTCCCACACGTCCTCGGCCTCGTCACAGGGCAATGACGGATCGGTGCGCGTCGCGGTTGCACAAGGAGACGTACCCAAGGGCGCGATAGAGGGTGCCGAGACTAGGCTCCACCGCCCCGAGACGGTCGCGCTCGCGACGCACACACGCGTGCGACCCACGTTTACCCGGGGCCACACCCACACGCGCGCGCAGCCTCAGGTACCGGAGGCGTACTGTTTCACGGGGGAGGAGCATCTAAGGCTGGCAGGCGAGGGGGTGTTCTCGCCCGCGGCGTCTGTGCCCTCGTCGCCGCTCACCCCGCGCATGCCGCTCCACACGTTCGCGGAGGGGGATGGGAAAGAGGTGGGTCAGGTTTGTGAAGGGGTGGCGTTGAGAAGGCGCATGCAGGGCGTACGGGACGACGAGCCGGGTCGTACGTGACGAGGACGCATGTCCGACGTCGATTGCCAAGGGGGAAACCAGGGACGGAGGGTTCGGAAAGGGCCAGTTCACGAGAGACAACGTGTAGAAGTTACAGTAATTTGGTATAACAGCATTCGCCGTGATCGATTTCAAAACAGAACACGCTAGAGCTACAACGATGACACGGAGGTATCGTCAAGTGAACTAAAAACAAAAAGAAGACAACGGAGAAGGGGAACGAAAATTGAAATAAGATAAAACAACAAGTACACAATCTACCCATCAATAAAACCGGAGCTGGTCCCGAGTGAAAACAGGAGGTTTCCAAATGAGGTGCTCAGGGTGTATCCGCCGTCGACGTTTACTGCGCACTTTCTCGTGCTTCTCCAGCACGGCGTCCGGCAGACAAATGACATGCTGGCCTTTGAAATGCCTAAAGAGTTGTAACATCATGCACCTGGATGAAACGGCGTCAGATTTCAAGGGTTCATCGTTCGGCCGTATCTACAGAGGGGCGATAGAATGGAGTCTACCCACGTATTCATGATATCCGCGTGTGTGATGGACGTCTTCTGGGCGATATCATCTACGCTAAGCTCATCGGTTGCATTGAGGACAAGCTCCACGATGACCTCGGCCCAATATGCCCTGTACCCGAGGAGCCCAAGATCACTGAGCGGCTTCTCAGGACTCCCAAGCTTCCCTTCCTTCTTGCTGAGTTCGTAAGAGAATTCGATCAGCAACTTGCCGTAGCCATGACGTTGGTGTTGCGGAAGCGTTAAAATGCAGGCGACGTTGTAGTTCTCTGCTGATTCCTTCTCCTTGGAAAAATAGCCGATGAGATGACAGCCAGCGGAATCACGCTGGGTCTACGAGACGTCGGCGATTAGGGGTGGTAGAGTGGAGAGCCGCACAGGTTGTGACTCACCATGACATAATACATGAAAGGCGTGACATCGTAGTACAAGGTTTTACTGTAAATTTTAACTTGAGCGTCAAAGATGAACGTCGGGGGCCGCGGAAATGACACCTACTGATCCAGAAAGCATTTCGATAGCAAACTGAGGTTTCTGCACCATGTCAACTGGCGTTTGCCGTCCAGTTCAAAAAAGGATATGTCCTCATGTCGATATATTTCGTTACCCGGGGGATGGAGCAGGGTACACCGGCGGCGATGCCGGGATAACATCATCGAGGATGGGAAATATGATAGGCAAAATTCGCAAATGTAAAGGACCGGTAGATGTGCGTACTCCATTGGGTAGGGGCTAAAGTACCACGCATCGACTTCGTGTTTACCGATCTGGAGCCGATTGAGGTTTTTCACGCGCGCAATTTCCGAGATGGACTGTGTCATGGAACCAGAGGTCCGAAGTTTTTCGATCTCTTGTTCTTTACTGAATGCAGATATGGGCTGGATGGGCTCGGTTGGGGTGCCGTTGACGCTGAGGTCAAAGGTGTCGCTCTCGGCTTCGCCTTCTGCGTCAACGTCCATCTCGCCTTCTGCATCGAGGTCTTCATCTTCGGGTTCTTCCTCTTCCTCTTCTTCTTGCTCTTCGTGAAGGGTCTTGCGCTTGAGAGACGGCGCGGGGGATGGTGACGTATATCCAGCACGTCCCGTGCCTGGACCTGGCGTGGACGCAGGTGTTGGGGAAGCGGCGGCAGCCGCATTAGCGGTTGCTTTTTTCAGAAGCGATTGTGAGCGAGGCACCTTGCCTGGCGCCTTTTGCATCCCAGGTCCGGCCTTCTTGCCGGGTGGCGGTTTGGGACGGGGCCACTCCAGATCACGACTGAGGACGAGGCGCGAGCCAGTGACCCATTCGTCGAGCCGTTTGTTGAACTGGTCCCAGTGGACAAAATATTCCCACTTGTCTTCGAGTTTGGGTTCGGGTTCTTCTTCCTTGACGTTCCCCCGGGTTGCGCGTCGTCCCGCAGCGACAGCATATGGATTCACGGGTTTGTCGCGGATGGAGAGGATCTCTGCGAGACGTTCTTCTTCGCCACCATCTGGGGTTGGTCTACGAATGTGGATCTTGCATCCCACTGTGACCGTCTGGTGTGATGAGTCAGCAAAGGATTGCGTGGCCTGGGTGTGTGAATAAATGAAAGAAAAATAGGCTCACCTGTATTGAATACGTCCCTCCTGGCGTTATCGGAGCAGGTTCTTGCGAGCCCTCATGGCTGGTGTGCGTCGAGACCATGTGCAAGGGAGAAAGTGGGTTTAGAGAAACCTCGAGTCAATTGTCTCTGACCCGAAGTTGAGCGATGATGACTAAGCACTGAGCCACTACCTCCTCTTGGGGTAACAAACATGTATTGTTGTTGACATAACTCCCCAACTGACCTACTAGATCCTTGCCAGCCTCGCCTGCGCGCCGTGGCTACGGTACGTAACATACGAGCGCCAGAGGATATATCCGCGGGCGGATGGTGATAATCTAACGAGTGCTGACAACATTCAAGTTATTGCGACGGGGATGAATGTTTGAACCGTCGCATGATACCAATAAATCAAAACGGTCATGGCACCAATCCACCTGCATGACCACCATCACGCACATTGATCAAACCATCAAAAGTCCGCGGTCTATCATGGCGCACCATGGCGTTCGAGAATATCGATTTCTGGAACCACCAGATGATCTGATAGTCCGCATCAAGGTACCTGACCCTATGCGGTCTAATTGCTTCCTGCTCCAGGCAAATATGGCTTGGTTCCGGACCTACTACGCGGCAGTCTGCCCCTAACTCAATTATTCGGATGGCGAACGAATGTATGGTAGCTGAACCTTTTTAATTTCTATGTCTCGCAGGAATCGTCCTCCCGAACGCCACGATAGCGATTTCAGGCCTTCTTAAGACCGCCGATTTCCGCCAAGTGAGAGAGAAAAAATAGACGGGTCCTTCGCCATGGCAGCGTGCTGGATTGACGACAGGCTCGAACGGTAAACGCCACACCACCCCGCCAACTGCCGGCTGACGCATCCTGGCTTGGGCGGATTCCGTCGTGCTTTGCCAAAGGGAGCACAAGGAAGGCCGATGCACCATTTTGAACGCCCCACTCGTGCGTACATGTCTACGGCGCCATGTGGGTACCCATCATTACCCAAGGCAAACACTATTGGGTTGATCGGTAATCACAGGTTGCAGAAATGGGAATGCTATGTCGTACACGCGCTGCATTGATGCGCGTGCAAGGAACGGGGCAAGGTTAAGTTTGGCCGTATTCGAACGAGCTAACGATAGACCGTCATTACCAAGATCGTTGGTATGAACGCGATGCATGATGTCAGGTCGGAGTCGACGCGGACCTGCCGAGTTGAGAGCAACGAGAATAATATTCCCAAGAGCACGGCAATATCCGCGGGCATATTCACAGCATACTCGTTACCTCCTGTCATGCCGTACATTGACAGTTGCGTACGGCGAAGATCAGAATCGAGCGAGTTACCTCCTTCTGTTGCAAGGTTCCAAGTGCGTTGATTGCTTCTGGTTCGTTTGCCTTGTAGCCCCCCTTCACGCCGACATGTCGGGCCGCCCCACCATGGATACCTTCTTTTACAGCATCCGTGGCCACATATCTGGCCAGATCTACAACCATGTGGTTATCCTTACGATTACGGGGCCTTTTTCTTCCCAAGCCTTCACACGCACGATAAGATGACGGTAGCAAACTGCACAGGTCGTCCCACCACGCTCGCATTCTGCACCCGCATCGTTGTGTTCGTATATATATATATATATATGTACAGACTTGATGCTTATCTTTCATTTGATATGCTCGTTGGGCGGTCAGCATGCTGGGCGGCGTTCCTCGATTTCCCCATCCGACACGTTCGTCGGCCAGCTCGGATCCACAGAGAAAGCCGGTCGGGGCCCGTGTCTCAGGGGCCCCTGCCGAACATGATTGACAGGTCACTTTTTTCAGGGTAGCCTGTCCGCGGAGTGAGCCAGCTCAACAACCAAAGGGTCCCCCATTTTTTCCCCATTTTCTTCTTGAAAATTCTTTTTCTTCAACACTCAACGCCCGCACTGAGAATCGACCTTTTTTTTTCCTCCTTCTTTCACGGTCCGGGATGAAACCATCAGAACGGATAGGGTTGTCAATGAGATAAGGGATATACGCTTTCTTTCCTTTTGTCGACTGCGTGTCCCTCGCACTAGGTCCGTTGGGTCACGAACCTGCCAAGCGTGCCCCCAGCTCCGGAAGCCTGGAAGGGTCTACTGTTTCAATCTACAGGCCTCGACGCTCGGTCCCATTTAATTGACCACACCCCAGGTCATCAACCCCTTGCGATCGTACCAGACACGAACGATCGAGACCAAATGCCAGCATGAAACACTCAACGTTGAGCGGAGCCTTCCATTCCGCGACCGATCCGGTTTCAAACGTCGACGGACACAAGCGTTGCACTCGCGGCGGCGCCAACACGTCGCGCCACTGAATTGACATGATCTTCCATTCCATAACCCCACCCCAGCGAATGCAGATGCTGACAGCTCCATATCACGATCGATCGTCGGTCGAGGCGTTCCCTTGCCACCCTGCGTCGCTCGTGTCGCCATCTCGCTCCCAATGCGTCCGCACCCTATATGGGGTTATGGGGATCAGCGAGCAAGCTTAGGTTGAGACCCTGCTTGAAGCTCCGAGACAGGGCCCGAGGCAATGTAGACCGATCTGGTCCCCTCGGCCCCAAATCCAATACGTTTCCAAAACGCGCTGCCCCACCCCCTCGCGGCGAACGGCGAAAAGAGAGTGGGGCATGCGGACGCCACTGCGCCGCGCCGCTGCCCGTGACCAAGGCGATACGTGGCGGTTAGGACAGGGCGTAATATCGACTTGAACGGTCGGATTTTACTTGGCAGGTTCAGCGTCGCCTTCCCTGGACCCCACATAGAGTCCGACTCCGACTGAAGGACATCGCCGTTGGTGCCACTGGTGTGTTATCGTAGCTTGACCGTCGTGGCTTGACCAATGGGGGGTGTTGGATTACAGGGGTTGGTGGTTTCCGTTCGTAGGACGACGGTACGGTCCACCTCGTCATCGCGCATGCGAGGCGTAAGCTGAGGATGTTTCGACCCTATTCCTCTGTGCCGTAGTCCTGTCGAATGCACCACCCCTAAACATCCATCCAAGCATCTGGGGTTTCGCAGACTCTGCCAGACACACATCGATATGCCATCCCGAACTAGTTGTCATTTCATATGTAATGCACCATGATTATCTACCACTGTCATCACGGAATTACTACCGACGGGTATGAACGTAGGCTGTACAAAAGCGGAACAAAGTAGAAGCAAGACGGTCCAGATAGGTGATACATGCACGACTGTCGATCGTCTGGTTAGATTGTTCATTTAAATGAAAGAGCGGGGCAGAAGAGAAAGAATGTATCCGCCTCCAAGGTATCAACCGAGGGTCATAAGCCCACCCAAGAATGCAGCGCCGAGCGCCACGGCCCCTCCCAAGCCAAGTACTCCCCCATTTGGCGAGCCACCAAGGATGAGGCTCGTTGCACCGCTTAAAGCGGGACCGAGCGTGGCGGCGAATGTTTGGAGAGGGTTGGGAGACCCAGAGACCGTCACTGTCGGCACAGACGGATCAGGACTGGGATTCTTGGACGACGAATTCGTGACGGTGAACCGGGAAGAAATACCGTAAACGGTACTGTGCGTCGAATTAAGACAGAGAAGAAAGTAGTCCTCGCCTTCTGGGACGTCTTCGAGGAGAATGTTGAGTGACTTGTACGTCGCGGGTACTTGGGATGGTCGGTCGGTCAATAGGTCTAGGTTCGGGAATGGATGGCTTACCGTTTTGAGCGACGTAGAAGAGGCCATCGCTGCTGAGCCTTGTGAGTTCGATGTCAAAACTTCCTACCCCGTCGAGCAGACCCTTGGTCCAAGAGATGGGGAACGGTGAGCCATTTGCCCATGAGGTTGAGGCCGTGGGTTGATTGACGACAAAGTCTGGTTTGGAGGTATCGTTCAGCGAGCCAGCTGGACGAAAGGGTAGTGGTAGACCTTACAGTATTGTGCACGGACTGACGAGAGGAGGAGGGATAATACGAGTGTTAGGGCGAAAAGCGGGTGTGCAGATTGAGGAAGCAAGGTCCGATTAGGGCTAGAAGACGTGGGGGGTGTCATCAAGAAGACGAATTTGCGGCAAAGTGCCGAGTGATTAGATGTAGAAAAAACGAGTCAGAAAGCTGCGAGTTCAGTGGGGGGTTGCCGACGGAGGACGGTAGGATGTTGTCGTTGTGGGTAAGCAGTGTCGGTGGTACTGGCATCCCACGACCGCAACATGGCTATGCACATTTGACTATACACGCATCACAGCAACGACTCTCAGCAGGCTCAAGGACGACACAGTCAATAGAGAAGAATCCAGGAACTAGGCGTGAGTAGGCCAAGATGATCCTCAGATCGATCAAGATGTCCACCAATGCAGCGGTCCCATTTACACTTGACATCTCGGCGATCCTGGCTCGTCGAACGTGTTTGTACGTTTCCATACTGTCACCCCTTGGTGCTAATTGTCATTCTGTCTGCCATTTTGGCGGCTTAATTGACGGTGCGCTGTGAATGGGATGCTTCGACCACAGCCTCGCCAACGCGACTCGAGTAATTCATTGACTTGCTTCTTCTGAATATATTTGGGAGATGGGCGGTCAACTTCTTATGGTTGTTTGGACTAGGAACAAACGCTGCCTTCCCTCGATCCACCCTCAGGGTAGCTCAAGACGAATCCTGCAGTTGCGTCGGTATTAGGAAATATCACCACGCAGACCATAGACGTCAACCTCTGACGTCTGTGCCTCAGGGAAACAGAGTGGGACCACCAATAAGGCATTGTCGTCATGCATCGTACATGGTAAAAGGCGTCAATGTCTGACGTCTGCATCTCAGGGAAGCAAAGTGGGACCACCAATGAGGCATTTTCGTCATTCAAACGCGTCGTATCTCTACCGTACATGAATTTTTACGTCTGCCATTTTTTTGAAGTAGATTGAGTAGTGAGACCCCAGACCACTCCGTTCAGTCCATTGCGGACCCGAAACACCACCTTGTCCAAAACTTTGCGAATGGCGACCCGACTCGGCGCTGTGAGGCTCGTCTTCACCGCACTCAACACACCTCTCCGTTTACTTACCACGTCCGCGCCGACCCACATCGTCCGACCCTTTGTCCCCCCTGCGTCCCTCGAAACCCGCGACGTGGAAGAGGGCGACGCTGATGGCCATGACCCTCTCAACGACCCCGAGTACTCCACACAACGCGCCCGTCAGAGGCCGCCCACGTCGACATTTTACACGACGCGGTCCGACTACTACGAGGCCATCAACGGCCTCCAAGACGCCATTAATTCCACGAGAGCTACTCTCAAGTCCCTCCAATTGTATCCCCTCCCCAAGTTCGCTCTCAACGCCCTGCCGCCTACGCAACCCGCTTGGGCGGACAGAGCGGACATGGGTGCTGAACTCAATGTCACACTGAGTGCGGGCATGTACAGGCAATTGATCCTGTCGCTCAAGGAACTTGAACTGCACTACCGCATCGCGAAAACGGCTGGCATCACCGAATTGGAGGAGTCCCTTGGGGAGCTGATAAGTTCCTTTGAGAGCACCAAACAAGTGGAAGCACGCGAGAGACGGATTTTGAAGGAGGCGATGATGGGCAAGCGAGCAAAATTGGACGAGTATGGGAGAAGTTACACCATAGGCAGGAGAAAGACGAGTACGGCGAGGGCGTGGATGATCAAGGCAAAGGAGGAGGTTCAAGAGTCGAACGTTGTAGAGGACGAGCTCGCCACGAGTAGTATTTCTACCCTTCTCTCCCCTTCCGTCAAGCTTCCCTCTCCGCCGACGACGTCAATCTTGGTCAATGGCGCTCCTGTCTCAGAGTATTTCCCCCTACCTGCTGATCGTGAAGCTATCCTTCGTCCGCTGAAGCTTACCGGCCTTCTTGGTGCCTACAATGTGTTCGCTCTCGTCCGTGGCGGTGGGACGTCGGGTCAGAGTGGTGCCCTCGCGCTAGCAATAGCCAGGGCCTGTGCTTCCCATGTCCCAGAAGTAGGTCCTATCCTGAGAAAAGGTACCCCATCCCACTTCACTCGGTTTGCACAATAGTTAATGCCGTTGGTATTTTAGCCAATTTGATGAAGAGGGATCCCCGTATGGTCGAACGAAAAAAGACTGGCCTGGCCAAGGCACGCAAGGCAGTATGTCTCTTCGTCCCTTTCCTCATCCTGTTGTGCCTTGCAGGATACTAACTCTGTCGATAGTATACTTGGGTCAAGCGTTAATCTGTGGTCGTCAATCACGACCCTCCTATTGGTTACTCGATCGAACCGTATACGTACCACGCAACCCTGATATACAATTCCATCTCATCCTTGAATCGCAGCAACGGATGTCGTCATCCTGTTTTTCTTCGATACGCGAACACCGCTCATCGTCTTGATATGGCAACATCATCAACATGTCCCAGCACTTTGGAGATATGCCCTTCCCTGTCCCTGGACGATCCTTGCGGGTCGCGAGATGAATGATTGGGAGAGTTCGGAGGTTTTTGACCCCAGTTATGTCTGTGCGGTAGGGTCAGTTTGACAGGTCCCTTGCACGGTGTCCAACGTTAATCTTCGCACACGTCGACCATGAGATAGTATCGACCGAGAACAGAAGCCTTTACCGATAAGCTCATGCCCGAATCCGGACGCTCGACTCTAGGTATGAAAGCGTGCTGCTTCCTGTTGGGGATCGCATCCATGACGGTACCGCGCCCACACATTATTGAAAAAGGGGCAACAGGGATTTCACGTATCCATTTCCCCACCCTCCCCCCTTGTCCCCATTCAGATTTGAGTTTTATCGGCGGGAAAAACACCTCGAATCGGGGTTGGACTGCATTCAATACTCAATTGCATAGGGTCCTCGGGAACAATAATAGATACAATACATGGCAACGTCACCGAGGTAAAAAAAAAAAAAATTCGTAAATGGAGTGTGAATACAAACTAGGTCTTGGGGGTATGAACTCATTAAACCATTAAACGCGTCGTCTCGCAGCAAGGCATGCACGGATAGAGTATCATGAAAATTCGAGTGAACCCTGCCGCCACACGGGCCAGGGAATGAAGGCTGGGAAAGGTGATGGGGGGGGAGGGTCACCGTTCGCGAATGAACCGATCCAAGACGTCCAATAACCGCATCCACGCCACCCTGGTATCGAAGATCATCGCGTGGTCCAAGTCGGGGTAACACAACACCTCCAACCGGTCCCCTCTCCAATACGCCTTCCTCTCGTCCTCGCACGTCAAATACTTCCTCACCGCCTCCGCGTTCACAACCTGGTCCTGCCCGCTCAACGCGACCGCGACGACCTTGTCCCGGAGATCGTCCTTCCAGAGGATGTTCTCCGACCAAAAGAAGTGCCGCGAGAGCGTGCGCGATATGTCCGGGTCCCGGCTTGCAAAGTACCATAGCAGCCACTCGTTGGCGGTCCGTGGGGACCGGTACACAAAGTTGTACGCCACGTCGGGGAGGTGGAGTAAAAAGGGGATCGGATCGACGAAGAGCGTTGCGGCGATGCGGGGCGCGGTATCTGGGCAGCGGAAGAGTTGGGAGGTGATGACGGTGCCGTACGAGTGGGCGGCGATGACGATGTGTTGGAGCGAGTGGGTATCGAGGATCTGCTGGATTGCGTTGAGTGTGGTGTGGCGCGATAGTGGTGGGGTGGTGATTCTGGAACTGATGGAGAGGAATTCGGGAACGACGATGCCGACGTCCGGGTGTTGCGATGCGAGATCCGCGAGGAAATCAGCGTACGGGTGTAATCCGATCTGTAACACATCCTTGTCAGTATGCGAGAGGAAAAATAGAGTCTTGGATGGGTGCACGTACACCAATTCCATGAAGGAAGAGCACTGGGTTCTCCTGATGCGAGCGGTGTGGCCTGTACCAATACGACAGACCCTCTATGTCGGAACGCCGCGAAAGGCAGGTATATGGACGAGGCGGAAACAGCCGGAACAACTTCTTGTCACTGTAATGACGAAATCCGAGTGAATACAGTCTAAGGCTAGTCGAGAAGTCGATGACGCCAACCAACTGGAAAAAGTGGAGGTCACCATGCGGCGTCTTCGCCTCCAGGAACCGACGCACCAAATACCAAATCAACGGTCTATGGATCATGGGGACCGGATCGAGCGTCAGCCTCATACTTGGGGCATCCTTATTATAACCAAGCGGGAGCGTCTGTCCGAGGATGTCTTCGACAGTCGCTATATACTCGTCGATCTCGTCTTCCCACTCTTCCCAGTTCTCGTTCATAGAGGTCGAAAACAAGGCCCACAATAGCCACTCCAGGACGTTGTCCCTGTGGAAACTCCGAGAATGGAAGAACCACCCGCATGGGTAGTCAGCAGGCCCGAGGAATTCGGCACACTTTTGAAAGAGCGCTCGGCGTTCTTCACGGGATAGTCTAGGGTGATTTGCTGCCTGGCGAGGAGCAGAACGATACTGAGGGAACAAGTCTCACGCCAAAGGGAACGACGGGTACATACCCTTTGAAGATGGTATCGTCGTGGAAGGTAAATGCATAGAAAGAAAGCAACCTCTAAATACGCGTAGAAGAGCAAACAAGAGTAGAGGGACGCCCATGCCGAGTCGGGGTTAGGGGTTGTGGGTACTAGTAGCGACCAAGTTGCCCAGAGCAAGCTGAGTGGGACAATGAGCCGGAGTGCTGCGATCGCGACTTTGATGAATATGTATTCTGTTGTGCTTTTCCCGATCATTATGTCAAGGGAAAGACTAGAGCAGCAATGGGGTCAACCGCCACTGGTACTGTTCACTCGTTAGACGAGGGGCTGTCAAAAAGCAAGCAAGAGATGGCGAACGTGAATACCGAACGCTCCGTTCCGCACTCAACTTAGTTCAAGTCCATGCGGAACTTCCCAGCATCGTGGTTTCGGAATGGGCTTCGTGGCGGTGTTGATGCCTCGTTTAGATCCTCCCAGAGTGTCGATTGAATATTTGTAAAGACGATGAGTGGTACACGAAAGCGACAAAGAAACTAGGGTTACATATGAGACAGACTACTTAATACCCGAAACGATTGAATCGAGAGGTACGCAATCAAATGGTTGGCGACGAGAAATATGAA
>JBBPJV010001075.1:0-11597 GCA_038088915.1 Sutorius aff. eximius
CGTCGGGTCCTGCGCGGGGGTGGCACCGGGATCTGGGTCTTGGGGCCTGCGCTGGTGTGCGACGCGGGCGGCGCATCTTGGAGGGGGTCGGCGACGGGGGTGGACTGGCGCTGGGGGGAGTCGATACCGTCGTCGTTACCGTTGGGGGTGAAGAGATCGGCGACGCGAAAGGTAGGTGGAGAGCCATCCTCGCGTTGACCACTTCCTCGGACGGGACTGCTCGCGGGGCTAGAGTCAGGGGTGCGGATATTGTTACGGTCGGGTCCTTGGAACAAGTTGAAGCACCGCCTCGGGATGTAGTCCGCGATCCTGAAGCCAGCAGGAGACGGAATGGTGGACCGCTTGTAGGGATGATAGAGGACACGTCGAGTAAACATGCTTCGAGGGATTGATCGGGTGGGGAGAGTGAAAGGAAACAAGTGCCTAAGGGGATACGCGTAAGTGGAGCGACTTGATGTCGAGTGGAGAAATGTACCTGGGACGGCGGATGCGCGTGGGTGGGTTGACTTGGGTTGACGAGTTGTGTTGGGCTTGATGTGGGCGTTGCATCCGCATCTTATATGGAAACGGGCCCAAGCTGTCGTTTGTCTGCTCAGTTGACCATTTTGGTCCGTCAATCGCCCGGTCCACAGTTACCCGACGTTCCGCGAAAGATACCTATTGTTCTCCGGACCACGTCCTGTGGAATTTTTCGAGACACGGACGCGATCCGTCAGCTGATTAGTGGGGTGTAAACAAGCGCCCACACACCTGACATCGTCATCAAAGCAATCATGGTTGGAATTGCTATATCCAGAAATGTGATGTAGTGACCTTGTTGGTACGGAGGCCGAGCAGCCTTGTCCAGCTTGTAGAAGGCGGTGATTTCCATTTGGGTTGAACCATTGCGCGTCCACACGGGCGCGCCTCACCGCTCGGAACATGCAAAATCGGTGTTCTATGGCAACACGTGTGGTCTGTGAGTCAACGGACGTCAGACTTCAACGAGTCGCTGATGGTGACGAATACGGCGCGCCAGGCTGTGGCCTTCAGCCTCACGCCCGCACGCCCTGGCCCACCTATGGACCGCCACATACCCATAAATGGAAAAACCCCTGAGCGCACAGGTTTCCCACGAGGTGACCATCGCGCACTTATAAAAGAGACAATAGGACCAAGGTGCAACAAAGAGCGCCTTTGACGACCATAACACGCTGTCAAAGCGATTGTCTCAGCGAGAAGCTATTTGAACCGAGCCGAGCCAAGGACGCGTACATTCACCACCCCCACCATCACACACTACATTCCACCACTGTGACGACCATCCTCCGTACGTGACCATGCCCCCTTTCTGCTTTGCCCCTCATACTAAACATACCTCCCTAGTCGAACAAAGACGTACCTAATGGCGCCACAGACACGTAGCGCGACGAAGCATTCCCCAGGCCGCGCGACCCGCAACAGCGTGTTCGGCCGGTCACCGCTGCCACCACCCAAGTCTCGCAACGGTCCCACCAATCAGGCGCACGACATGAAAGTCGATGGCAGAGCAAACGTCTGCGACAAGAAGGGCACGCCATGGCTCGCGTGTCGGGACCCGTACGGCGTCATGACTACCGTTGCCGTATCCGACACAGGCGAAGGCATCCATGTTCGGTGGTACTACCCCGAAGACGGCTGCGAGGTTGACGAAGATGAAGAAGCAGAGGTCGAGATGACCGTCAACGAAGGGCGCGGCATCACCCCTGTCACCACGGCTGGGCCGGGCAAAGCCATTCGCCCCCCGTTCCCTCGGACGCCGATGGCTCTCCAGTCCTATGACGCCGGTTCTGTTATACGTACTCCGATCAAGAGGGCGCAGCCGCTCCAGCGCAGTCCACCACGCATCGGGGACAAGGGCATTCGTTGTTTGTATGAAAAGAGTGGCGTCCTTCGAGAGCTCAACGGCGGTGCCCGGATAGTCCTTCGTCATCCCTTGGGTTCGACTACGAACCTTTCGAGGGAACAAGTCGAACGCATGGAGGACGAGCGGGAGGAGATGATCTTCCAGGTCCAAGTCGAAAAGTTGTTGGCAGAGAAGAAACGTTTGGAGGAAGAGGAGAGGAGCTTTGTGAACAGTGTTTACGAGGATGAGATGGAGACAGACTCGATGGGGGACATGGATAGCGCCTCGGGTTTCTTTCGGGGACCTAACGGCGAGTTACTTGATCACCGCGGTCAGCGGCTGCTTGGCCGCGAAGGAACCATTCTCATTGACTCTTCCGAATTGTTACCTAGGGGTGTCATGAGGGAGGGGATATTCCAGTCGGCCGAGATAGTGAATCACTCGAACCTAGATGTGGTCAACGAACCCAAGGGTTTGCGCCGGGTAGGTTTCGGGCCCGAAGGAACTGAACTCATCGACTGACACTGTCAACCCTGATGCAACCTATCAAACATTACCTATGATTTTTTCAGCTTTGCCATTATCACGCTCGTTCATTCATCGGGACAGTTGTGTCGCTCTAATTGTATGTAGAAGTAATTCCGGTATCCCTGGAACTGGATCCGGATTGTAAATGTCAGCATTCTGCAGATTGAATGTATCTTACTTGTTTTCTCGCTATAAACCACATACGATCCCAGGTGATGTGCGTCAACCAACGTTTGGATTATTTCGACTGTAGAGAGATGGTTGTTGCACGGTGTGAGCAATCCCAACCGAAACCCGGTGTTGTCGGTATTTCCAGGCCAAGTTTCCCACGGCAACTCACCTGCAACTACGATGGCATCCCCACCAAAGCCTTGGGAACGCGCTGGCACACTCACACAGCCCTCTACGTTATCGCCCCCGTCGCTGCCATCATCGACGACGACGACGACACCAACATCATCAACGGCTCAGGCATCCACATCTGAACCCCCTTCCGCTCCTGCCCGTCCAGCAATTCTGTCTAATCCATCAATGCCTACTTCGCCGTACACGACCACCACCTCACCCTACAACGCCCTTTCCCCATACTCACCATACTCGCGATTTGGGTCGACGTACTCCCCGTATGGAAATCAGTTGTACGGGGGAGGTCTGGGATATGGTGGCATGGGTGGGTATGGATACGGTGGATATGGGATGAACAATATGTACGGTGGGATGGGCATGTACCCCGGCATGGATCCCAACAATCCTTCTCTCACCCAAACCCTTGAAACAACCACCCAACACACGTTCTCCCTGCTGCACTCCATCGTGCAGACTTTTAGCGGTGTCGCGCAAATGCTCGAATCGACCTTCATGGCCACCCACAGTTCTTTCTTTGCCATGGTGGGTGTTGTCGAGCAGTTCAGTCATCTCCGGAATGCGCTGGGCAGCGTACTTGGATTGTTTGGACTCATGAAATGGATGAAAGAGCTTATCACGGGGAAGCCGAGTTCATCGATGCAGGGAGAGTTTAGGGAGTTCGTGAATGGACGTCCAGTGCAAGGCCCTCATGGTCCACCTGCACCAAGGCCGAGCAGGAAGCCTCTCATCATTTTCCTCCTCGCCATCTTTGGTGTCCCATACGTCATGTCAAAACTCATCAAAATTCTCAACGAACGCGCTCAGCAGCAACAACAACAGGGTCAACTTGGTGCGCCCCATGGTCTACTCGATCCCGCCACGCTGTCGTTTGCTCGTGCACTGTACCCGTTCACTCCTTCATCACCCTCGGAACTCGCGCTCAAGGAGAACGAGATCATTGCGATTATGGGAAAACTGGACCCTGCGACAGGGATGGAGGTGGATCCGCGGATGGAGTTGGAGAGCGAGTGGTGGAGAGGTCGAACACGCGATGGGCGAGAAGGTTGGTTCCCCAGGAAATGGGTGGAGATCTTGGAACGCAGAAAACCCGCGGAGGAGCAAAAGAAGATGGACTAGATTATACTCTGACCACGTCTGATGGCTTGTCTTGGTTGCGACCCATGTTTTGATCGAATCGTTTTGATGCCTGTCCCTGATCATATATCTTGAGATTTAATGAGGATCCGTACAGTGTTACATGAAAGAATGTTCGTAGTACACGATCATGCTAATGAATTATGATATGCTTCGTGTCTTGCACCACCGACATGATATATGAACGGTCGTCCTGAGACTGGATCGAAACGTCTCGTCGCCACCACGCCCAACATGGATGGTACTTAGCTATGGTTACCATATCTACCATTAGCGTTTGCCACACTCCCACGATTGTTCACGACAAGCGGAGCGCCATGGCTGCGCAATCAATTCAATTCAATTCTAACCTCCTGCATTTCATTATCGCGGCATCCGCCAGACAGGGCGCCGCGGTGCGTCCTTTCTGCGGTTTCTACACCTGGACTTGTCGTCGCCGCGCGCGATTGGGGTGAACACACAAGGAAATTACTGACGTGTCATCCAGTGTAAGTCATCTACGGTGCAGTGTTTAATTGCTAGGCAGGCAACTGACCAAAGCTATGCACCCACAGCCGAGATACGTTTCGGTTCCCCCGAGTTTGACCCTGTATACTGGAGTGCTCGCTACAACGTTCCCAATTCACCCGCTCTCCGAAAAACCACTCAACCATGTTGAGGACCATAAATGGTCACAGCACCTCGGTCTCTTCGCTTGTTGGCCTCGCGATTTTAGTCGGCATCCTCGTCGGATTCGGGTTGTCAACCGTCGGATATGGCGCCAAATTCCAATTCCTTAGCCAGTCCCTCCCCGGGCTAAACACGCTGACCGAAGAAATCGTCTGGGCCAACGAGACTCATGAGACTCCCCCTTACGATTCCACCCAGAGCCCTCTGGGCACCGAAGAGCTCGAGCTGAAATACCTCACCGACATGGTCGCCAAAACGAACGGGTTCTATGCACGAGATTACAGCCTCTGGTTAGGTTGGAATAACGTACGTAGCTCATCCATGTCTTCTCTCCGCTTGTTCATCGTCATGTTAGATGCGCTACATCATCGAAGCAGCAGTCCTTCACGGTCGGGTACTGAATCGAACAACAATCTTACCCTCCTATGTTTACGCTCGCGCGTGCGAGTTCGACCTGTACGCACTGTCTATCTCAGCTAATGAGATATTCTGAGCTTCCACTCGACAGCGCGACATGTGCCGCCTATGCTACCATGGTCAATCGTGGCGATGCCACACACAACGACGAGTGGCGGAACCTCCCCATCGAACAACAAATGGCGTGGCGAGTACCGATATCCGTCATGTTCAACCTCACACTCCTCCAGCAGTCTCACTCTGTGATCACGACCTCAGACTACCTTCGCCTAAATAATATCTCTGTGGACGTCGAGTCGACCGACGGCCATTGGGATGTGGACACGTATCACGTGCGAGACAACGGAGATATGCGGCCCAGCCTCCATGCCATCGAGAACGACTGGTACGATCCTGGTGACTTTGTCCGTGTTGATGTTATACCTCAAGACATGCGTCTACGTGGAGGGTGGAGTACGGAGGGGGGTGATGCTTCTCGCGATCAAGTAGGGTCATGGACCAAAACATCGACAGACTCGGAGATGCACCGTGCACTGACGGAAGCTCTCCCGGACGGCAGACCTATACTAAACTGGGATGATGTTAAAAGGATCACCGAGGACGGAGATCGCATCACGTCGGCGTCGTCGGCGGAGGAGATTGGCGATGTCCTTCGAGAAAACGGGTTTGAAGTACTCTACACCTACGACGGCGCGTGAGTGTTTGCAATCCCTGTTAGAAGGGAATCTGACGTTGACTCTCGTTTAGGGCCGGTGCCGACGCAGTAAAGGATGTGGTCCTCCCGATGTACGAAGCCGCCCCAAGAGATCGGATAAGGGGTCTATATGAAGATTTCCACGGTATATCAGAGCGGGTTCTTCTCTTGCGTGGAGAGGTTCACTTGGGACGCAAACCCGTGAGTGTTGCTGCTCTACAGTGATCATCAGCAGGTCATAGATCGGCCGAACCAGGGATCCGTATATTTTACTTCTGACGCAAGCCGAGCACGCTTCTCGCAGACAGTTTTGTATGATATGCGACTGATCGAGAACATTCTAATTTTGGCCGAACGGATCAACCAACGCATGTTCGTCGTCAACGGTGGCCGACTGTGGATGGCTGCGCATATGCGCCGCGGTGATTGTAAACTTGCGTCTATTTATACGCTATCAGGCTGCTGACGGCTGTGCAGTCACAAGATTAGGTTGGGCAATGGAAGCAGACTTTAAAGACCATCTGGCTCGCATCAAAAGGCATCTCGACACGGGCCGAGATACGCTTGTGTCGATGCATGGGGGGACACCGTCCACATACAACGTACCCGATGTACAACCCGATTCGTCACTCGTGACTCTGGACCCACCAAACCCAGGCGACAAGTGAGTGTGCCCATCCTATCCTCAGATGTGACGTCTAAGCTCTTCTTGACAAGGTATTACATTGCCACGGACGAGCGGGATCCCGATAACCTGAAATACCTACGAGAACAAGGGGCCATCCTGATCACGGACCTACTCACAAAGGAAGACCACCGCGAGTTTGGCTGGCCGATTCTGCTGACGGACGTGCTGGCGCTAGTGGAGCAGTCGGTCATGTCACGTGCGGCTTACTTTTACGCGCACGCGTTCAGTTCCGTCGCGGGCGGCGTGATGAACTTGCGGGCGGGGTTGGGCAAGGATCCACGGACGGCCTTGTTAGATTAGGATGGTGTGAGGGGGTGATACGTGTCCTCGATTCTATCGCTCAACGTTCGTTTCTTATTTTTTTTTTTAAATCATATTTCCGATAGGCGACATGTCTCACTAGCAGAGTCATCCACTGTAGCGGAGAAGTTACTCTGTATATACCTTGCGAAACCGGGTGGCAGGGATGCAACTCATGAGGTGCATGTATTAGTAGTAGCCGCACGACTTAATCCGATAGTTGCATAGGCTAATGGCAGTGCATCGCTTCTCGGAGTCGCCCATCTCTGTTGAGGCTGATAAACAGTGTATGGCTCAACGTTCAACGTTCAACGTTCAACGTGTCAAGTACTTATGGTGTCGTTGCGCAGGATACACGATGTACCGAGCTCGACCAATGCGCCTGAGTGGCCTCGAATCCATGCATTGGCAATTGGATGCTTTGTCTCATACACCTTGCTCAGGCTGCGGTAACAGCGAATCGGTGAGAAGCCACGCCAGCTGCTGATCCACTACTGGTCGGCAATTTATGTAACCAAGGGTAAGGTATTCATCAATCACGTCATTACAAAGAGCTATTGAATTCTGTGGCCAATTTTTCGGCTCTGACCAAGGGACGCATCTCCACTCACCTGGTCGTGTCGTCGTACCCCCCACGCTTTGACTCCACGTATTGAATGATATGGATCACCATGGCAGGACATGGACGTCGTAACATGCTGCTGCTGCTAGTAGACATGTGCTCCACTACATCCTGGAGTATGTTGACGAGCCAAGCGGAGTGCTGCCGGGAAGGGAACACATTCGTGTCTATTGTCTTGCCCAAGAAAGACGAAAGACCCTCTTGGCCCTCGCCTGGACATGACATGTGACCTGGCAACTTTCTCTTGATCGGCTCTGACATGCGTTGGACTCGCTCGTACCTCACCCGATGTTTCGCGGGAACGAGTTATATGATGGCAAAGGTAAATACATAACATACTTTGTTCAAACACCCTGACCGATGTTGGCAGATGCCACCCTCACCTGCTGAATGGGCCATCATCCGCCGGTACGCTGTCCGTGTCGGGGGACTCTGCATAACGGACGACACTTCTTTGTACTTTCTGCAAGACACCAACTCGTAACCTCTACGCCTTCTCCTGAACTTGAAGGTCCTTGGTTGACATTCGGATCGCGTCTGTCCTAATTCCATCCTCCTCATTGAGCATTTGCTCGTTCCTGCACTCGTTTCTTTGGCCGTCAGGCTAGGGTAAAGAAGGATTCGCAGCAAGGATTCTTTGAGCGCTATGCTGTCCTTTGCCTGACTCTCAAGATTCTTGATGGACTTTCCGTCCCAGCATCTATCACCATGAACCGAATTTGCGTGCTGTTTCTGGCTCTATCATTCGTCTCAAAAAGATCGAAAACCTGAGCCTTTATGCCCCCTCGACTGCCATTTCCCTAAAACACGCTATCCTATCTCTGGTTTACGAGGTTCTCCGTATAATCTCTAATCACCATGAAATGGAACGCGTCGATATCATATCTGCTGATACGCCACTTCCCAATGTCGAGAAGCTAAAGTTGCAAGTATGGGACCTTGATTTTCTGACAAGCCCTCTGTGGCCACGTCAGCAGATGTTTCGTTCATTTGAATTTGGGTTCCTCTCGGACAACCTTCAACCCTCTGCTCAATCCACACTCTCCTGCTTCACTGCGCTCGCCACACCTCAACGTATGAACTTGCTTCAGTCACTCAAAGTCGACGATGATTTCATTTACCACCTGGAGTCGGATATGCAGCGTCAGGCTTTGGAAGACGACCCCGTGACTTATTGCGTCACCTTCGAGATGCTATCTCCCCTCGCGTCCATCCGTTGCCTCCACAAAGTCGTGATCATATTGAGAAACCAGACCTCCATCGACGACGACGAACTGACAATACTAGCTCGCAGTTGGCCCTCGCCGAGGATTCTACGATTGGAATGTAGATCAGGAGGGTGGCCATGGGCATCAGCCAAGTACGTCACCCTGCGCAGGTTGCCCCAAACTCCATGAACTGTGTCTGCCGATAGATGCGAGGATTGTACCAACAGCCACTGGCCCGGACATGTGCAACAAGTACATCAAGTACACCATATTTCCATACTTGCTCATCAGTGACTCGGATTTGGTGGTTGAATTTCTTGAAAAAGATTTGTCTGAAGTTCAACATGCGCTTCCAGCATACTCCCCGTTGCTTGGTGGAGATATCGAGTAAATGGAAGAATGTCAACGACTATGGCAGGAAGTCGACGAAATATTGCAGTGCAACCCATGATCACCCTGTACGTTGAGCGCTACCGTTTGTACTGCTGACCGCGCTTACTTATGGCTTTTTCTGATCTTTCTCATGAGTATGATGCTCGTTCATGTTCTCCCTCTGTTCGAGCAATCGTGTTTCCATCCCTGTGTCATTCTTTCTCCGACTCGCGAAAAAATGGACATCCAGCCCAGAGACGCCCTGAAAAACGTTCATGCTAGGAGATGATACCATGGCTGGCGCTGTGCCCCAGCCGCCTGGAGCTTCCGCCAAGTTGGCAGACCTGAAACATCACGAACCGTACCCATGGTCTCACAGCCCAATGACGTATGACAGGGCAAGTGACACTTGTCATGCGCTGGCCCACCAAGTTGAGCAAAAGGTGTTGGGGTCGAGCTGTCCGTATCATTATTTCACGTACTAACCATGCTTACATGCCCAATTGAATGTCCTCTAGCTTGGGTGGTGGAAGTGCTCAGATCCTGCTAATATTCGAATCTGTCGTTATTGACCCCAATCACCAATGGGATTAAGCCTCGGATGACCGTTAGCCGTGAACTAGTGGGGAAAAGATGCGAACTTACCCCCGAGATTGATCCCAAACCGCAGCTGTGCAAAATATCGGCCAAATTGATAGAAGGATGAGGGTGCACCCGTCTGGGGTACGCATTTTTGATGAGGTCTGCATGCTGCGCACGTAGATGTGAAATCCAATTAACCAACTTCTGACGATGCATCGCCTCAACATAGACGATAAAATGGTCAGTGACGGGTCTTGTCCTTCCAGTGCGATTACCTTTTTCCATCGAGTTGGCCCTTTCGAGTACTCTTCCGTTGGTGGGTGACCCTTTAGGGACTTCAGTGATATGAATGACGAAGTAAAACCACAGGTATATCGCACAACCATTGCAGGATGCATTATCGTGCCCTGCATACTCATTGCTTATTTGCTTTGTGCGGTAGCCCTCCCTGCACCCGCAGACGTAAGGTCCCCTGGCAGACCAGTGGATAAAGTGGTAGTAGGCGACGGCGAGGGATTAATCCCTCCTGAGTGTTCTATGGTCACCATTTGACACAGTTTTAGACTTGTGAGTCACTTCAAGAGGGGTGGAAAGGTCCCTATTCTTCGAAATCTGGGCGCACGACGTTAGACAGTAACCTTTTGTGTGTCCACGTATCAGTTTTGGAAAACGAAACTTTGAGAAACACTTGTCAAGTTATCCGAATCTGATCGATGGCGTTGCAGAAACCTATCACCACTCAAGGTTGATTCCCAAACCGAGCTTAACATGGCACCAGGGTCTCGTCTGATCAAGCCTACCGACTCGCCATGGACCGGATGCCAAGCCTCATGTTTTGCGGAGTGCTTGTAGCTTGATCATCGTGTGACTACCATGGACTCTGCACGTTCGCTTTGCGAGATTATTTTGGTGCTCGGAGTCTCCCAAGGGTCCCATCGGGAGATGCTCCACAGGTGATCCACTAATTGCGTGTACCCAGTCATTGGCCGAGTCCAGGACTCCAGTCTTAGAAGAGAGAGCGCATGGACCAAACCTACAGATCAAGATATAATTCTGGCTAGCCTCGCGCGCCGTAAGCCTTGAAGGTGGCCGAATGCCTTTATTCAAAAGGTGGATGAGAAGGCTGGCCTCGACTCAATGTTGGCCTGGGCAATGCAGTGGGCACTTTGAGGGTTGGTCAAGGGCACGCTGGCACAGAAGCCTCGCGACGTTGTCAACACGGTGCCTATAGCTCAACGTCAGCTACATGTGGAGTATTGCAATCCCAGGCTTTACGTGGCTCGTGCGAATTACTACCACCAAAGATGAACTCACTCTTCCCGGTAAAGGTAATGATAAGTTCATCGGGGCCACCACTCTCAGATGGCCGTATTGGGTGACTTGCCAACGCCACACTTCTTGATAAGGTCTTGTGTGATATTAGTACGTCATTTATCAACATCTCATAAGACCCTATCTAGTAGCGCGACGTTGACAAGTCACACAATACCTTGGTGAAGCAAACACGAAGATTGGAAAAGAGGCCGAGAGCTACCGCTGCTAACGCTACGGGAAGAAACGTTAATGGCCACCCTGACTTGCCATCCCACCACCTGGCAATTTGATTACTCGGAAAAGCTATGGGGAACTCATGATCCCGCTCCTATTCCAAGTAGTTATAGAATGCCCGCCGTGGCCTACGGCGAGTGACACTGAAGGGAGCGGGCGACAGAACGGGACCAAGCTCTATACGGACTACGAGGTACGGATACAAGGGGTGACTACCGCTCTACAGGATGCGTCCGAGCTATATATATGGTGGTTATGTGCCAGCAGAGCGGCATAACGTGCCGGGAGGTTACGGATCACTATACTCCACTGTGTGAAGCCTTCCCAAAGAGTGCCGAGAGATTATGGCAGGTGTGTGAACATAGTATCTGTGCAACGAGAAGAGTGTTTTCATCCGCCGAGGTATGCGCCCGTGCATCCTCTTCATCACCTTTGCTTTTGCCCCTAGTTCCCAGGCGCGCCTCCGAGCATGAACCGGCAATCAAGGAACGGTGAGTATTTAGCAGAGAGTGTTGACCTGATGCTGAATAGGCGCTTTGTCAAGAAAAGCGAGTCGAGCCCGTAGTCGAAATCGATGGCCGGAGTGACATATGGACGGTCGCATT
>JBBPJV010001076.1:0-11579 GCA_038088915.1 Sutorius aff. eximius
GCTTGTGCACAGACCAAGCTGTGCCAAGCCTGTACATGAATAATTACTTAAATAGATAGTGTCTGTGATATGACTAAATATGTGATGTCCAAAGGGAGTATCATGTGATCCTAGGAGGTCACATGACTGGAAAAGATGCGAATCACATGACAGGTCAAGTGACCAACCGATCATGTGATCTATAGTACAGTAAATAGTGTAGTAAAGTGTACAGTCCGAAGGTAATAAGTAAAAAGTGTACAAAAGTGTAGGAAAGTGTACGAAAAATTAAGCTAATGAGGAAGCGTTTTGTAACAGAAACCCTGGAAAGGGGATGGAGGTGAAATGGAGTGAACCTGGATGGAGACCGATCAGGTCTAGGTGAGACAAAGGAAGACGGAATGGAAGTAAGTACGGAGCTCCGTCGACTAAACGTGGATGGAGGATAGGGAGGACAATGGAGGCCTCATGCCCGGTGGGTCAGCAGAGGCGCTATGGATGGATGGAGGGGCCACTATCTGATAGTCCAGAGATAGGGGCAAAGAAGTAGGTAGTCCGAGCGTACAGAGTACGCTTGCTTAGTACAAGGATAGGGAAGAGAAAAACATTACCAGGGCATCCCATGAGCTGTCTTAACACTATGATGTAGGGTCTAGAGCCTGGTCATATCATAAGTATGTAAGAGTCCAGCCTACTCTATGTTACATAATGGTCACATGACTAGGTCATGTGCCAGGGACGAGGAATGGCAATCACATGACAGGATCAGGTGCAGACTGATCACATGAGCTATAGTACAGGAAATATGTCTAAGTCCAATGTACAATGTAGTCCATCTAGCTAGGCTAACCCTAGACTAGGAGTAAAGGCGAAAGAGTGTAGAAAGTTAGGTTAACGGGGACAGTCTCACAACACTGCCTAGGGTGTGGCAACAAGACATGTTCAAGGTGTTACGATTTGTTTCCTTTTTCCTCGCCAACCCCACCTCAAGTCTAGTCCAACTTCATTAGTTGTCCTATCCTTTCATGGTTGGTCTTGCCTGCCTTCTTCGTGCTGATACGTCCCTGTTACTCTTAGTCTTCATCTTCACTTGTCAGCACCTCTTTTACCAAGTATACCTTCATCATTACCCACTCCATTCCTCGTATACTTGCTTTACTTATCTATTAGGAGAGAACTACTATGCTTACTCTTCTACATTAGTGTCTCCACTACTGTAGTCTTCACCAGAGTCTTGTAGTACTAGCCTCCACTAGTACCTCCTGTACTTTCATCATCTCAATCACAACTCGTCTTCACTTAGGCTTTGCCTAGTGTGAACTCTTGACTAGTTGTCACTACTTCAACCTTCATCTCCACCCACCTTTCTACAAAGGGGGTGGTACTTGAGCATTGCATCTCATTCCTTGTCGGTGTTACCACACCTCCTCGTCACTCATCATCGCAGTCCCCGGCCCACTGTTTAAGTGGCCATTACTCCGTTACACTCGTCCAGCTGCTACACCTTGAGCAGCTCATCTACACTCATCTTTGTCAACCTTCACCAACCTCGACCTCAACCCTAAGCCCTCGCGGTCAGAGGTGATCATTAGGAGCTATGCCTGGTCCTACCCAGAACAGTCGTAACACAAGGGAGTAATGACCACTCAATGGTGGGTCAAATACTGTCAAGGATGAGAACAAGGAGGTGTAGATACACCAATGAAGTAAGGACAAAGTCCAGTCAAGGTTGGGATGTAGTGCCCACAAGGTTACCCCCTTTGTAGAAGGGAGGTCAAGGTCAAGGTGATGGCTAGTCTTAAGAGATCACACTAGGCAAGGTCTAAGTGGAAGACGAGTGGTGATTGTAGATGATGAGAGTACAAGAGAGAACTAGTGGAAGGGACTAACTAGGAAGGTTATGGGTTTATATAGTATCAGGGCCTGGGAAAGAGGTACCCAATTGGGTAAGATTATGTAACCATAGACAGAAAAGAAGGAAGCAGAGGAAATGACTATGCTGAGAGTAAGTGTAGTAGGATCAGCATAGGAAGTGAAACAGCATTCGTAAGGCAAGGGATGGAGTTTGGTAGTACAGGGAAAGAGAAAAAAAAATTGTAACACTTGGCAGAGGGGCCCCTGATGCACTTTGGGGTGTAGCAACATTATCCTTATTGACAGCAGATGATTGTATTCTCAACTGTTATCTGTGTGTTTGCCCAATATCCATCTAGTGGTGCACATACTTATTCTCCTTAACCCTGGAGTCACAGGTGTGAGTTCAATCCTGTAAGGAGTCTAGCTCAAGTGAAACAAACACAAAGACTAAGCCTAAGAGGTGACAGGGTGGAACGACTAGAACTGGATCTGATGCCCAGCAATGTTTTACAATGAAGAGAGGGAGAGGAGTGTTGAAATTATAGTGTTTTGTTCATTCATTAACACTATAGTTATTTTTTTATGATATAGTGATTATATTTCACTTTATCATGTCTAGGCTCATTATATGACAGATCTAGTCCATTCTATGGCTAGAACAGTCGAGGACTGGCATTGATCCATCCTGAGCTATTCATGATATCTTCCCCTTATCATTTCAATTGTTGTTTAGGGTATGATATCATTCACTGCTGTACCAATAGTGTTTCTACTTCATATCTTCATGGTTATCGACCAATTACTATCCTTTCTAACATAGAATCACCGCTTTACATCTCCGTTCAAAAGTATCACAGAGATGTATAAAGATTCGGGTCCTTATGACCCATTGATCTCTAAGCTTTTCTCCACATCTTTCAGAGTGAAGCTCTAAAGTCTTTTCAAGTACTTCGACTGTAACTGGTGAGTATCTCCCACCAGTAACTCATTCCCTATCGCTGTTGCCTGTGCACCCAAGTGAAACACACTTGTTTCGTTACTCAATGTCAATGAGATTGGGGATCTCTTTGTCCTTTGCAGTGGTACAGGCAGTTTTCTTCATTGAGGAGGTAAAGGTGGGGCACTTATCCAAAGTGTGGCCACCCTTTCGGCATCTGAAACATAAACCTTTTTCCCAACACCTCCTTCGCTCTTCAGGGGTAAGTTTCTTCAGCCAGAAGGGGTCAGTGGGGCATGTGGAGTCAATGTCCATGGTGTTGGGGTCATGGGTGATTGTTTTTGTGGGGGTGTTGGTGGGGAGTCCCTTCTTGATGGCCTTGACTTGGTCCATTTTCGACTGGATGGTGGATGCCTTCTCCATCCATCCTTCAATGGTCTTGGGGGGGAATCAATTAGTAAGATTTTTTCCATGATTGGGGAAGGGATCCCCATTTGGTAGAATGAGATCAAGATGTCATCGGAGGGGTTCTCGGCATCAGCTGCATAGCTTCTGAACTTCGTGTTGTAATCAGTGAGGGCAGTGGAATAATTTCCTTTCTTGGGATCCATGTGGGTGGTGTGGAGCCAGTTCAGGGCATTGCTTTTGGTTTCGTGGTGGAGGAATGCAGTGTTGAATTTATCGATGAAATCATTGAACTTTCCGAGGAACAGGGAGTGGGGGGAGGTCTTGAAGGCAGCATTTCTGAAGGTGTTGGCCCAAATCAGGGCAGACCCACCTTTCATGTATGAGAGGGCATAAGCGACCCTCTTGGTGTCAGTGTTGTAAATGTCTTCATTTATGGCAAGGTATGTCCTGATTTCATTAAGCCAGGGGGTGAGGCGAGACCTGGAAAGACCAAGCCCATAGCGATCTGAGTGATAGTGTTAACCTGACTAATGTTGGTGGGAGGAGAGATACATGTGCAAGGGACTGCTTGCACAGGCAGGGGAAGGGTGAGACATTGCGCACTTGCTATGGCCTGGTTTTTAGATCCCAGATAATGCCCAAGTGAGCTAGACTGGGGATTCCAGTCTGCAACACGAGGGTCTTATATAGACCTCTGGCTACGACATGACTAATGTAACTACTATAACAGTAGAACAATGGTATCGTAGCAACCATGACAGGTGTCAACCTGAGACATCCCCAATGACAGTGGGTGCTGATAGGTGTCAGCTCGTAACCGCCTGCAGGCATGCAGGGATTGGTCCAGCGCCTATTGGGCACTTAGCAACAGTGGCTGCAGGTGAACGTGGGCAGCCACACAGCGGATGAAACATCCCCAATGTGTTGCTATAGGACCAGCACTTGTGGTTGCATAGCAATGGTCTCATGAGCGACAGCTGGCACTGACAGGTCCATGCAGTCACGTCAACCGAGGGAATGGTATGTGAGGCGATTGGCATTGCTGTGGCAGTTGCTTGACAGATGGTCGTCAAGGTAACTGATGCCGGTTGCCATGGCAACGGTCGCAAGCATCCCTAGTGACTGGTGATGCATGACGAGTGATTGGAGAGGGGTCTCGAGGAGGGTGTCCTGACATAGGGATCACAGGATAGGGGCTAATTCGTAAAGTAATCGTAAAGACATCGGATAAAATGTAGAAAATGTCATGAAATCATAACAGGGGGAGGATTTTCTGAAATCTCCAGTAAAGTCCAACAGAGGGGAAATCCTAAGTTCTGTGGGTTTGGTCATCATGGGGGGCAGGTGGAATACATGGGGTGGGGGTGATGGAGGTCTAGGGGCTCATCGGTAGATTTGTGAGAGTGGTTCAACCGGTTGGGCTGGAGATTGCTGTAAAGAAATACTGGTTTTCTGGAGGAGACTAGCAAGCAACTGCTCAATGTAGTCCTGTTGCTGAGGGGTGGGGAGAGTTTCGTCCTGCTTGGAGAGTGGGGATCGGGGTTCTGAATTGGTTGAGGGGGAGGGAGATGACGATCTGTTGCAGTACACGTGAATTGGGGGATATCTGGGTGGAATGGTGGGCAGCTGCGATGGTGCCACCTAGACAGTCTTAGCGTATTGTTACGCCTAGTCCAATCTGAAGTAGGTCATGGCCATTTATACACACTGGACGAGAGAGGTCTGATGGGTCCACTGGACTATGCACAGACAGAAGTCAAAGGAGGCCTGCAAAAACATTGCAGGGTTGAAGACAAGGGGCACTAGCTAGTCAAAGTCTAGTGCACTGGAGGATGTGGAGACGATAGCTCGATTGAGACTATTTATTCAGAGGGAGATAGCAGCATAGTATTCCGGTTATGCTAAGACTAGAGTACAGGAATGCATGTGCAAAGTTTAAGTACAACTACTACCAGTACTTGGGAAGTTGGAAGAATACTGTGGAAGGGGACCGAGGTAATGGTAGTACTACCTGATCAGTGGAAACCCTAGGAAAGGGGATGGAAGTGAAACAGGGTGAACCTGGATGTAGCCTGATCAGGTCTAGGCAAGACAAAGGAAGGGAAAACATGTAAGTAATGGAGCTCCACATAGGTGAGCGGAGCGGGGAGGTCGAGAGAGGTTATAGTAAGAGGCCTCATGTCTGGGTGGGTCAGCAAAGGCACTAGGATGGGGGGAATGGAGCCACTATTGAGTAGTCTGAAGATAGGGGCAAAAGAAATAAGTAGTCCGAGTGTCAGAACAGACACAGTTTAGTACAGGGATAAAGAAGAGAAAAACATTACCAGGGCATCCCACAAGCTAGTTGTAACAATAACTGCATAGCATGCCCTGTATACCAATGCTCCATCTGCCTCCAGTTTGCACCCAGACATGTCCAACATTGGTGCCCACTTCATTGATGCACTCACCCTTCCATGATTTCCACTTTATCTTCATTGGGTACTTCCACCTCTGCATTATCCAATGGAGTCACTTGATCCGCTCACTCTTCTCCTCATATGTCCACCACTCATATCACTACTGGCCCCAGACCTCACCACTGCAGGGACATCTATTTCAGGGAACCCTCCCCCATTCCTCACTACAACCCTGATGTTGACTACTCCCTTGACTATGAGGCAGAACGAAACATGACAGGCTCTCCAGGGTTTGATAACTAGATGGGGCTCTCTCTCTCATTGGTGCCTCAAGCATACAAAGGGAGTACTGTTACGATTCCTTTTTCCTTTTCTACTGTACTAGTATCTCTCTTCTTTTGTGTCTTTCCTCCTTACCTGCCAACCACTAGTTTCCCACCATCCTAAACTCCAATTGCAGGTTGGCACACACCATCATGTAGTATCTTCCCTTACCCTTGATGATGATTCTTTTACTCAGTTACATAATCCTACCCGAAGGGGTAACTCTTTCCCACACTACTTTACTATATAAACCTGTAGCCACCCTAGTCTTTTCTTCATGCTAGTTCTCTGCTGTACAATCATCATCTACAATCACAACTCATCTTCCACTTAGGCTTGCCTAGTGTGAACCTCTGAGACTAGCTCTCTCAACCTTGACCCTCCTTCTACAAAAGGGGTAACCTTGTGGGCATTGTGTCCCAACCTTGACTGGACTTTGTCCATACTTCATCAGTGTTTCGACACCTCCTCATACTTCATCCTTGACAGTCTTTGGCCCACTGTTGAGTGGTCATTACCCCTTGCACATGTCTTGTTGCCACACCTAAGGCAGCTCATCCACATTGTATCTTTGTGTCCAACCTTTGTCGTTGCCCAACCCTAGACCCTAGTGGTTGTTGGTGATTATCAAGAGCTACACCTGGTCCTACCTGGAACAGTCATAACAGTAACTGGAATACGGCACTATTACCCTCTTCAACCTTGCCACCAGCAAGCCCCCCCCTCTGAAGCCTGTCTGTGAATATCCAGCAGGAACTCTGCTCTCTTTGATGCCTGTCTGTGAATACCCAGTGGAAACTCTCGAACCACCCAGCGTGTATAAACAGTCACACCTACTCCAGACCAGACTAGGTGTAACAGGGTTAGAGCTTGAGGTTAGCCTTGCCCAATGAGTTCCTCCTTGGACTCATTTCACCGATGATTCCAGTGGTCACAATTGTTGTGAAAATGGGAGTCTGATTTACCACAGATCCCAAGCATATGCAGGAGATACTGCCTCAACTCTCCAAGGGTGATCACATGAGTCTGTTGGTCTTCTCCACTTCCTGAGGCTCATGAAGGAAGTGGTCCTCAGGCTCATGGTGAGGATGAGTCTTCAGGCTCATAGTGAAGACCCTTGCCAATAGTGTATGGAGGAAACATTGTCCAGATGGCCATAGTGTTTGTTGGTAGAACAGAGCACAGGACTGAGTAACATGGGTAGTGGACTAACCAATGTTCACTTTTTGGAGTCTTGTGAGGATAGCAGTTCCTAGTCACTGGGATCTCCTGAGGTACCAGTCTTCCAGGTACAGAGGTTGCTGAAATGAACCATATGGTTACTGGAGGGAGAGAGGTCCTAGTAGTGACCTAGGAATGTGGCTTGATGTCCTTGGCTTCAGAGAGTAATAGAGTAAAGCTCAGAGGGACGATGATGAGGGATGAGCCACAGATATATTGGGGATGAGCCCAGATATGCCTGCTACCAGCCTAGCTAATGTGGAATAGCTATCAGGTCTTGGCCTTCTACTGTAAAGTATACAAAACTGGTTCCTTATATACATATAGTAAATAAGGTTGAAACCCAGCAGGATTAAACCTAAGTTTAATCCAAGATACTGGGCACATCCCATAAAAGGTAAAATGCCACCATGAAACATCCTCAATGATTATGTAAAAACCCCAGTGGATTGTAGAGCAAATGGCATAAAGAACTGTCATCATGAGGCTTGTCTTGGGAGCCAATGGCATAAAGGGTGTTATGCCTAGTCCAACTTGGAGTAGGGCATGACTGTTTATACATGCTGTGGGGCATTGAGAGTTCCACCAAGGAGTATTGGGTGGATTTCTAAGTAGGTTGGCTTTACAAGACCAGACCAGATTGAAGGGGTTCTGGGGTTCGGGAGGTACAAGCAAGTCAAAGGAGGAGATTGCATCGTATTCCAGTTACACTAAGACTAGTGTACAGGAATAGGTATGCATGGTCTAAATACTACTACTACCAGAACTCGGAAAAGCCAAGGAAGGAGATAGAAGTTAACCTGAGGATTCAGTAATACTATCCGATCAGGGGAAACCCTTAGAAAGGGGATAGAGGTAAATTGGGGCGAACCCAGATCTAGGTCGATTGGATCTAGGCAAGAAAGAAGATCATTGGAGAGATAAGAGACAGAGTTCCATAGGGACAGAATGGACAAGAAAGACTATAGTAAGAGGCCTCATGCCCAAGGGGTCAGCAGAGGCATTACGGATGGAAGGAGAGAGCCACTATCAGACAGTCCATGGGTAGGGGCAAAGGAAACTAGGTAGTCTGGGTGTTGAGTTGGTCTCAGTTTAGTACAAAGATAATGAAGAGAAAAAGGTTACCAGGGCATCCCAGGAGCTATCGTAACAATACCCCCTTAGTATGTCCAAGAACCATCAAGGAATTAGATGTACCCATCTGGGTCATCTGCCCTGATGACATCCAGGATGGGGTAGTCCAACTTGCCATCCTTTAACTCAGTGCCTTCCCCTTCTCCTTCCCCTTCCTCATTGTCAGCTTGGCTTTTGCCTTGTGGAGTCAACCAATATGTCAAGGTGGAGGGGTATGGGAAGGGGTGATGAGGGGGTTGCTTCTGGGTGGGAGGGGAAGAGAGCAGGTGATGAAGGTGAGTTGTTCCATGGGGTGTGGGGAATTCAGACATGAGGGTCAGGGTCAGGGAGGGTGCCTCAGGGATCTAGTGAGGGCATGTTGGAAGTGGGTTGCCTGGGCACACAGACTGATTGTGACCGGGGGAGGTGACATCACAGATGGAGCAAATATAATAGGGGCAGTTAACCCAGGAATGTCCCAGTTGGCAGCAGTGGAAACAAGCCTCGTGGTATCAGGGGTGAGTGGAAAGGAGGGGAATGGTTCTGTGGCCACTGGTAAGGTAGACATCCTGTCTGATGTGGTGTAGGGAACACCAGTTCCCTGCATGCGTATTGCGCATGCCATCACACTTCAGTACACTCCTGGTCCCCTTCTGATCATCCATTCCACATGTCCCACACGTCTGTATCCTCCTGTTGGTGAGGCTTTCTTTTATTCTCACAGACTATCATTACAGTACCATGCTGGACTCAGCTGCATTATGTCTACATACCATCTTGCTTCGGCCAGATTACTTTACATATGTTTTCTTGCATTGTAGGTAGTGTTTCCAGTACCTGGAACAGTCTGGGTCCAGTATATCTTTGTACTCGGGTCTGAAATAGGACTCATCTTTCCGCACTCATCATCTAACAACCGAGAAACTGTGCCTGGGCCACGTTTTACACTATTCCACCATCCTTTCTGCCACAACTTTAATGCATACCGCATTCCGATAACCTGGAACACTGCCTGCCTGCTCCAGGAGTGTTTGGGTTGCTTACTTCAGCACTAAAAGAGAGTCAGTAAGTCCTGAGCTTTACCCTTCAAAGCTTCCGCTCTTCTAGAATCCCTTTGGGGTCGAACCTATTGCACCCCCTTCTTATTATACCTACCTGCTCTACATTCTGGAGTAGGTATCTGTTTTTCAACTGGAGCCCACCATGAGGGATTCTGTTGAGTCGAAGAGGAGGACCCTCAGGCTGACTCCACAGTGACAAGAATTTGAGCAGCTACTAGAAGACTTATGAAACCTTGAACCTACCGAGGATTCAAACTTTTTTAATCCACTTGAAACTAACAATACCAAGCATTCCAGGTCATCACCCTTGACACCCGACAGCTTGGGTACTGACATTGACAGATCCAATATCTTATCTGAACTTGTCAAACCTAGGATACCAGGAACATTCTGTTATTCTTCACCAGATTGGTTGAAATTGCAACCAGGCACCACCTCTTCCATTCACCAGTCTGTGAAACGAGACCATACACTAAACCTAAGTATGGACGAGGTGGAACGATGACGAGAACTGACTATGACATTCAGCAATGTTTTATGATGAAGAGGAAATAAAAGAACACGTGGGTTGATTACCACGGGCAAGGGAATAGGAGGATAGTACTAGATGTCCCAACTTAGGCCTGAGGTACGATCTCAGGTAATGCCCAAGTGAGCTAGACTGGGGGACAGTCGTAGCATCACCCAGGTATATATACAAGTGCCAAGACTATTACTAATACATGACTAATATATCGTGAGAGATGGTACGATAGATAACAAAAGGTACAGCCAATAGCAGAATAGACTCTTATCTATGATGTCATGGTCTAGATCAGTCACATGATCTGATGTCATAGGAGTCTAGGTCTAGTCACATGATCGTGGGAAGGGAAAGATAGGGAGAAGTCATGTGACCTGTTGTGACAAAATAAAGAGAAAAAGATGTAGACTACAAGTGTGTGAGTAGTGTAGTTAGGTTAAGTAAAACGAGTTCGTAACACTACCCCCTTCTTACGTCTCAACTTCCAGGCGAGAGAAATAGTCAGGAGTAGCAGTAAAATTTTCATATGGCCTAAATAACGAAGAGAATTCAGCGAAAGTGACACCACGAACATGATGAGGGGCAGAGGAATGAGATGATTTGAAATCCCAAATAGCGTCCTGCATGTTTGCCAAGTTGTCCTCAGGTTTCCAGGTACGGTCGGTCACATCCCAGCCTTTCCAATGGACAAGATATTCCAGCTTGCCATGTTTGAGATGAGAGTCCACAATGGAATCAACCTCATACTCTACAAGACAGTCCTCAGTGACCACAATGGGGTCCAGGTGAATCACAGATTGCCTGTCGAGCAGTTCTCTATAGGGCTTCACATGAGATATGTTAACCACATTATGGATCTTCATAGAAGCTGGTAATCGCAGTTCAACTGCGTTGGGAAGGATGTGGGTGATGGGGTAAGGACCGAGCCATTTGGGAGAGAGCTTCCATGAGGCATAGGGAAGCGTAAGATTAGAGGAGGATAGCCAGACTTGCTGGCCAACTTGGTAATCAGGATTTGCCGATCGAGATGAATCAGCCATGGATTCCATTTGTGTTCGGGTAGCTTCCAGAGCTGAATGAACTTCTTCATGAGAGTGAGCAAGATTGCAACCAAACTGATGAGAAGTTGCCAGGTTCTTGAAACCCATCCGAGGGGCATAGTTGTGGGTAACAGCAAAAGGAATGGTGCCGGTAGCCAAGGTGAGGGTATTGTTGTGCTGGAACTGAGCCAGCTTGAGCCATTCGGCCCACTCGGATTGCTTTTTGGCAACGTAGAGATGCAGATATTGCTCGAGGTTGCAATTCACTCATTCAGTTTGCCCATCTGTTTGCAGGTGAAAGGCTGTAGAAAGTTTCTGCTTGATTCCGAGCAGTTTACAAAGCTCATGAGTGAACTCTGAAACGAATTGGGGTCCTTGGTCAGAAACTACAGTGTTTGGTAGTCCATGTGTGCACCACATGTTATCTTTAAATAAACGAGCCGTTGAAAAACAGATACCTACTCCGGAATGTAGAGCAGGTAAGTATAATAAGAAGGGGGTGCGATAGATTCGACCCCAAAGGGATTCTAGAAGAGCAGAAGTTTTGAAGGGTAAAGCTCAGGACTTACTGACTCTCTTTTAGTGCCGAAGTAAGCAACCTGAACACTCCTGGAGCAGGCAGGCAGTATTCCGGGTTATCGGAATGTGGTACGCATTAAAGTTGCAGCGGAAAGGACGGCGGAATAGTGTAAAACATGGCCTGGGCACGGTTTCTCG
>JBBPJV010001077.1:0-11573 GCA_038088915.1 Sutorius aff. eximius
GGTCGTGACAAACGTAGTCGTGTACTATTCCCGTGCGAACTTTGGTTGCAAGCATCATACAGCACCCGAAAGGGGACATCCGACAAGACAATCTCAGAGATGCCCTGGATGGATCACCACACTTTCAAAAATTTCTGACATGCCATCCTACGCGACAAGTCCATCCGCCCCACACCTTCGTGCCCTCATATCGGAGTCACCACCTTTTCCACGTCTCTGCACGTCAGACTGAATCTTGTCTGTCTGCGTAACGACCCCCCGTAGCGTAAGACGTTTTTCATGTCCTTGGCTCGTACCCTCTGCCAGTTCGATAGCAAGACTTCCCCAGAAGGACACCACAGTCTTCCATCACCCAAGAACACATCGTCCGTCACGTCGTCTATTCCGTGCAGGTGCGAGGTGTACAGATCGCCAGTCGTGATGATGACGCTCCGGGGTTCGAGGACCACAGATAGAACAGGCGTCGGATGAATAGCCCGTCCCGAACCGTCGTGTGCCCTCTGATCGCTCCCCAAGCTATAGGTATAATAGTGGAAGACGGTATGCGATCCCAAGGACACGGTCCCAACCACTGGGTAATACGAAGGTCCATCTTCATGGGGCTTGAAACAAGATATGAGTATCGCAGGTAAACCGAGAAAACGTCAATTTATCCCACTCCTTACCATTATGCCATGTCCGGGAAGGTACTGCGCTGTTTCGTCAACGCATCACGTGATACACAACGAGCGCAAACTACTAACCTCGTTGAGAATGACATGGTTCGGCTCTTTGTGCGGGGAAAGCTCAAACGCCTTAGTTTCCTTTAAACGACCTATGATGTTGGGACTGAAACCCCGTTCCGTTAACAAACGACGGTTTCTGCTATACCTCAAGGTAGCTCACTATGAGTTTAAAAATGGCGGCATTTCCTTGCGGAAAAGAACGTTCTTTTGAACGATCTCACCGCCTAGCAGAAACGGTATGGTTAAGGCTCCGCTCCCGATTTATGGGACACCGCAAAGCAGCAGGCTTACCCCACAGCTGTAATCTAAAAGTAATAAAAATCGGTCGTGAGTGGGAAAGAACGATGACGGAAAGGCCGCGATTTTGATGGCCGTACCTGCGATTACCGAGCGTTTTCCATTTGAGTTTGGGGGACTCGTGTATCTAACCACTTGGTGTCAGTGCGCTGTTATACAATGAGAGTTCACATGGCTTTATAGGAGTAGCGCGCGCATCACGTATAATCGCTGTGCTGGACTTGCCTTGCGGAGAAGGTACTCTTCTTCTTCGATGGTTATGAAGCCCGGGATGTAATAGGCGGCTGCAGGGGTGGTAGTTAGGAGGAAATCGTTCGAACAGACTGTTCCGCTTTGCATGCTAAGATTAATTGACAATGTCTGCCAAACCAGAAGTGACGCGATGAATTAGCTGCTCATTGATGCGACTCGGTCCCACGACGGGGAACAGTCCTGCCCTGATTGGTTGGCGAGTATATGAGCTTCTCAGCATTGAATCAGATTATCGTTTACTGGACGCACGAACAAAGTTGAATTTCGTGGCCGAATGACGTTCAACGCTGCGCGCTCATGACTACTGATTCCCATAGCCCTCCAAAGTTTCTATTAATTATGCAACGCAGTGCTTTCTTTTTTCTCAGTAAAAATTCCATAGATGAGTAAGGAATGCATGAAACAAAGTTAACTCTGCACAGATTGATAGATCTAAGCCACTCTCCGGAAGTCAGGTCATTTCGCAACTGAGGATGCTCCGAATTCGAAAGAGGGATTGCAGCGGTTCACGGTCACATTCCTTATTCGCTTCCTTGCGGTGATGAAAGTGCGCTCATGCTATCTACAGAAGGAGATCACACGGATGATCAGCGCATGGGTTCCCGAGGGGGATATTATCTTCTTTCCCAGATCGATCCGACCTTATCGTGGACCCATTCTCAAGCGGGCTTGTGTGCTACGCCGTCCTATCCTCGTGACCCTTTCTCTTCATCTCCATTAATCTCATTACTGTATGCTGAGGTCTCGTCTGTGCCTTTACCAACGTTTCATCCCTTGACAGGACACAAATTGGTCAGCAAAGGGAGCCGCCCACTTGCTAAACTGACCCTCTAGGTCCGCACAGCAACACGTGTACATGTCATCGATCCCCCTCCCCCATCCCAAATAAAGGACAGGGCTGTGTACGAACCGATATGTCAATATACTTTTTCCGAAGACTGAAATGCTTAATCACTTCTCACCAATTCTCATGGTCCGATACCCCGAAATGAGCGTCGCGGAATGTTCGAGCAGCCACCGTGTGCTCCCATCCGCGGGGATGCGAAAGGCGACGGAAGCGAACATGGAGAAGGAAGGGTTCATCACATCTTCCATTTCGAACGTTTGCTTTTTTTTCTCTCCATTTTAAGATCTCAACTTGGCCGCGCCGAGAGGGGGAGCGGGTCCGTATAATGAACGTACGATGAAGGGATGGTCCTGAGGTCCGTGGCGGACCTCACGCACAGACGCTGCGGTCATCATCTCGAGACAGCCCCCATCATGACAAGCCCAGGACCTCCGTCTGACAACGAGGCTAACAACGATCTCGCGGCTGCACAGCCTTGGTTATCATTTCGCGAACGAATTTGGGTCCCCTAGACGAGGCGCTGATAACAACGGTTCCAATCAGAACGGTGATGGTGTGAACAGACATGCAGACATGATTGGGTTCGTAATCACATGTCAAGTGGGTCCTTCCATTCACTTTTGGTGCCAAGTCCCTGAGCGATTCAAAGCACTAGATCGGACGGCAATCACATTATCCCCCGAAACTCGCAGGAATCCGAGGTGATCGTGGATGCCCCCAGAGTCGACCAAGCACCTGGCGGGCTAGGCAAATCGGCGGATAATTCAAACGTAGTTGGTCTAGGCCCAATTCGGTATTATAATGCAGTGGATTATGCGATCTAGGTATATTCATCTACGAAACGTCCACCCCGCGGCCTCCCGTCCGAGTCAAGACGCCCATATGCCGTCTGCGAGGCGAGAATGAGCTAGCCCGAAAGAAATTGAAATAGAGGGCGTCCATCGTGTGAATGGGACCCGTTATCCTGGGCGCAGTCGGAAGCGAAGAGATGCTGCGAGAATGGGTTGGAAAAAAGTGGGTTGTCTATTTTTGCTGTTCAGCGGATCTGGCAAAGGATGTGAGCCAAGCTGAGACGGGCGAGCGCAAATTTCCCATGGAAGCGGGATGACGTACACTGGTACGTAGACACACGGATAGCCGCGACGATTGCAATTACTGCAGCTCGGTCGGCTCCCATCACATTTGAGCTTCCGGCCTATGGGGGGCGAAGAATCAGATCCATTGGGTCGAAACCAAGGACGGGATTGGACGCTGAACAAACCTCGACAGAACTGACATGCCATCGGGGTCCTTCGGGGTACTCTGGGTATGTCTTCGGCTCCAGTCTGGACGTTGTATTGGGGGTGCATTGGCTAGAAGACGATGACCATCAGTGGACATCCTTGATGAGGGACGTGGGACAAACGCGAGACATTAAGAGGATAGTACGGATACCGCGGTCGACAAGGGTGGAACGGTAGCACGGTGTCAACCAGGTAAAATAGGGAGGGACAGGTGAGGGATTAATGGATCATTCTGCGGGCGCAATTTATGCTGCAGGAAGAGGGGTAGCTCATCGCTAGCGGACGAAACGTCGTAAAGCTGGCGCAATACGTATTCCCAAGCCTGTACAGCCTGACAAAACACGGGCTGTAAAGTACCTCGGGAGCGTTTATTTAGAAATGGATATAGAGGTGACTAGTGGAATACTTGATTTAGCAAGGAGAGACCGCGCCGCATCAGAGACAATTTCAGTGCGGGCGAGCTAGCGAAGCAGCTGGTTCCATCCCATCTAAAGAATCGCCCGGGAGAATGGCTCGGGGGTACTTACTTGGTCTAGGTCACATCCGAGGCACATCCGTCGCACAGACTTTGGGCCACCACACAAGGAGTAATCAAACTTTGAACACCTGGCCAAGTCATCATTTGAGGAGGCCCCTTGTTCGCTCGCGGGATAAACTCACCGGATGTTGTGTACAAGGATTAATTACACAGGCTGTTCGGGCAGTAGAAATGCCGAGACGTACGGTATCACTGACGTGGAGCTTATTCTGCCTGACCGCGGTGTGTTCGTTCGAAACCCGTCGGTGAGCGTAAACCTGCTGACTCTAGTTGAACTCATTTCGTGACGAATGACTAGATAGATATTTACAGCGATAGACGACATCCAGTCATGGTAATGTTGGACGGCATCGACACATTCTCCGCTTCTCACACACACACGCAATGGAGTCCTTCTCATACATGTACATATAACTCGCCATCCTGAACCCACACTGCACATTCGACTGCAATCTGCCATCACGTCAATTATGTAGTACTTTGTGTCACATCTACCGCGTCTCCCGACTGTCCCAAGTACTTTCGTCATCGCGCTTCCTTCACATGTCAATGTCTTTGGAACATCTCGTAGATTTCCGGTCGATACGTTCACAAGACGGATGGCCAACGAGCTTCGTTTCTCTCTCAGTACGTTAAACTTCCTCACCTCTCATTTGTGCAAACGTTGGGCGAAGACGCGTCGTATAGCTGCTTTCCTCTGTCAGACAGAGATACGTATCGGGTGTCTTGTCCCCGCTCAACGTCCACCTGGTCTTCCCGGGCTGTTTAAAGATAGTTAGATAGCACGGATCGAGGTATGGTTCTATCCCGTGGCGCGCTCGCCTCGTCAGCGTAAATCTTGCACTGATCCCATGCTGTGCTGAGCTCATCATGCACCGAGTATGAACTTACAGTCAAACTCCCGAAAGGTGGCGTTTGGCGCGAGTTTGAGCCTGGAGACGATGGCACGTCTTGTAATCCAATGCAGGCCGTCGAACTATCCGTCCACGTCTCTCCGCCGAAGTACTACAATTCAGTCCTCGTCCGGATCTAGGCCGCCATCATGCCACATACCTCTCTCAAGTGCGTCGCGACGCCTCGTTCCACACGTTTGATGCCATTAGATTGAAGTTCTGGCGTTCATAGCGCCAATTGAATATCGTACGCTCCCACCGTTGACACCAACGCCGTACCATTCCAGTGTACCCAAAACTGCAATCTGATCTCAATCACATCATTCCCCACCAGTCATTCCCTTCTTGGGTATTGTGACTCTGACCGGGATCACACGCCTTCGCATTCTTTCTCTCCAATCCCGCAGTCGACCTTTTGGGCGGTATCGTTCCAGCCCCCACGCTTTCGCGCGTTGACACCGCCTCCCAAAAAGTCCCCAAGGGGCAGCCGAGCCTATGCACATGGGCACGTACAGTTCTCTTCGTGGCCTCCATCGGCAGTCAATAGCCTTACAATTGGCGCATATCGCCGATGCAATGTCATTCGCTCTCGTATCGATGCGACCCTACTGGACATCCACATGCCCCATCCGACGTTCGCGGTACCCACAAAACCCTATACAATCGTTGCCGCACCGTGACGACAAGCAAGCCGATGCTCAAGCAGTGTTGCCACAACCTTGGGATCAGACGCCATGCAACGACAGCGGCCCTGGAATGCATCGCTCGTTCTTGGGTCCGCAGCGTACATACGACTGCGTGCGCGGTCTCCGTGCCCATCCATTTGGTGCTAGACTCAGCCTCCCCAACGCCACCCTGCGCCGGGATGGAACTCGGGTCTTGCGGCATCCTCCCTGAGCTGACTCAGCACGGCTTCCTTACTTCTGCGGAGCCTGTTGGACTGTCCTCCCGTTTCACGATGAATACCATCCCTACGCGCATTGTGTCACTCGTCCCCTCTTCTATCCTCCTTTACGGGCCATGCGCGCTCGCGCTGCCGAACGACGATTTGGCTCCGACGCGACCGTGGTTTCGGGAGAACGAATCGCCTAGATACTTGCTTTGTTCCGTTCGTGTTCCGCGGGCGTCTCCGCGTCGTTCGGGGTGAGCATCCTGTAAAGCCACCTATCATATCCTTTTCATTAGGCAGGTCTGCACGGACCACAAACCAATGCTCACAACTCGAGGATAGCCCTGCACATCGGACCTCGGAACTGGCTGTCACTTCCGGGTTTTCTGGCCCTGCAGTCAGATATGTCTACTTGAAAGGTCTGGCGATTTTATCTTTGCCAACGCGCTGCAGCGCCGAATCGACCCGTAGGCGTCGAATCCCAGTGACCAGCCCCTTGGGCCGCGAGGCAACGATAAGTCACGACGTCATGTGTCCAAGATGTCCCCATCGAGAACGTATCTGCATCAAGAGGTTTCGCGATTTGATATTCGCCAACGGCGCCATGGTGATAAATCGGCCGGTAGTGCATCGTTTCCGACGCACCCCAGCGCCAAACGCCTCTGGGCCAAGACGTTGTGTGTCCACGATACGACGTACATTTGGTGATTTGAATTTTTACCAACGAGGCTGCGGTGACGGATCGGTTGTCCAGATAGTACCACCGGACAATCGGACGTGCGTGGGGTCAACCCAAGGGTCGCGTGATGACGTGACGTTGGCCGACGCAGCGGCGAAGCACTATCATGCACCCCGAATCCAACGGTGTTCCCATCGAGGACGTGCCTGTATAGAGTTTGACGCAGCGCAAGGCACCCATCAACGCGCTCCTCGAGTCTGGCCCCCTGGACCTGAGCAACAGACGTCGGGTGCGTACGGTTTCCCCATCGGGGGCGCGTCTGGATGGGGTTATCCGGAGGTTTGGCAATATCATATTGGCTAGCGCAGCAAGGCGAGGCACGTACGTCGGTCGGTGGTGCATCACCTCCGACACCTTGGACCTACCAAGGCGGCAGACGTTGGACGCCAAACTAGCCTATCGAGGATGTGTCCGGATGGGGTTATCCAAGGGCTTGGCGATCAGTGGTGTTCGCCAACGCAGCGCGGGCGCGGCACGGATACGCATCGATCGGTAGTGCATCACCTCCGACGTGGTGGTGCGCACCCCCCTGGACCCGGACAGCAAACGTCGGATAAGCAGTGTGCCGTTGGGGACATATTGGGCGTGGGAGAAGCTAAAACGTTGTGGCGGATTGATTCTCGCACATCGAAGCAGACCGAAGCGCGCATGATACTGATTCGTTGATGCATCACCGGGTTGCGCCCAAGTCCAAACGTCAGCCTCTGACCAGTCATTCCCTCCATGTCCCCATCGAGTGCGCTGGAACGTGTTTGCACGATTCGTTCGCGATTTGATTTTCGGCAACCCACCAGCCCAAGGGAGTCACGACGCCAACGGTGTCCCCATCCAGCACCACCCGAACGGCCTTTGCTTTCGAGCCCCCATCGCATCTCCTGCGCGCACTCATCTGCCGCGTCTCTCCGGTGCGCCCACCACGAAGCTAGGGTCTTGTGCGGGGAAGCGCAAGACATACACGCGCACACTGTTCAGTTACGGGTGCTGAACATCAACCGAGTGTCGTTGATCCGTTCGATTTGTCTCCATACATGCCATGCGTAGATCCAAGCAAAATGTACCAAGCGTGCGGGGAGCAAAGGGAGAATAACGCGAAATGAAAAGAGAAGGGACGGGGAAGTGCATGGGTGGCGCGTGCGTCAGCTACGAGTACAGATGGATGAGTAGTTTGAGTCAAAGACAGCCGTGATTCCGCATGATCAGAGGAAGAGGGAGGGGGAAATGATGTGTTGGAACTAGCTGGAGGAAGTCTTTAAAGCAGAGTATGGGGATGCTCAATAAGTACGTTGTATGGGGGAAACGAAACCTGCCCGAGAGAGGTGGCGAAAATGGATAAATGAAGTGGAAAGCGTGTTCCAAATACATCATGTCAAATGGACGGAGATGGTCAGGATTTGCCCTTTTTTCGTTCTCTACCGACGCCACCAAAGGCTTCCCGAACGACTAGCCAGAGGGCAGTGGACGAGACAGCATCCTTGATCTCTTCTGCGGTCAGGACGAACTCGCCCGCGTTGGGCGTCGTCGTCTGGCTGATACCTTGTGTGGTCACGACGCGACGTCGAACCACAGGGTGCTCAAGCTCAATGTCGGGTAGTGGGAACGGCATCTTGAGTAAACCAACCACCTTGGGGTGATGTGGCGTGGGTGCGAGGGTGGCAGCCTTGAGACGGGTGACGGGCTCCCGCGTGCCGTTCGAGCGATGTTGTGGTGATTGTGCGAGGCGTTGTACAGCCACTGTACATGTCCATGGCGTCTCCGAGTCCTCAGGGTCACTCTCTTCGTCGGACTCCTCGATATGTTGGTGCGCACTACTGGTCAAGCTGGCGGCTGTGTCAGACCCAGAGCTGTTGTGCGAGATGATGGAACACCGGTGATCGGGCGCGTCGGGTGCGAGTGTTTGAGGAGTCGCGCGAGGCAAGGTGCTGTTCGGTCGGCGGGTAGGACTATGACCGTCGCGCGAGTTCAAGCCCTTGTTTGTGCGTGATTTGCTCCCCTTCTTCTGTCCCCTGGACCACTCAAAACGAACTTCGATATGGGGGGCGTTGGATATATGGGCATCACGTGCTCCTATGCTTAATTTGCCGATCATGCCATTTAAAACACCAGTTTCGGTCCCCTTGAGCCACTTGCGGACGACCCAGATGTACTTGATGGGACGGCCTTTGGGATTGCTGACGGGTGGATAGAGGGTAGAATAGACGCCCAGGACGGCCGTTTGAGAGGTGGTGGTACTTGCTAGCGGTGTGGATGACCGAATTTCGGGAAGGAGAGTATCGGGCTGTGAGACAGGGGATTCGATGGAATGGCGAGAGTTGTGAAATGGCGAAGGAAGTGGAGAGATGGCGTGATCGGGGAGGGGAACTGCAATGGGCAGGGGCGAAGCTGTATCCTTTTTCCTGAACATTTTGGCAAACAGCTTTTTGGAGGAACGTTGGGGCGGCAGGTCCGTTGGTGGAAGTGGTGGTGCGAGGGTGAGATTGATGGTAGGCTTGAGTGGATGGTCCTGTCTAGAGTCGGTACAATCCGCAGTGAGTGGACGACGAGAGGGGGATAGAGCGGGGATGGAGCCGAACTCGCGAAGCGGGGCGTCAAGGCTGGTTCGCGCACCGACTGCGGCGGTGACAGAACCGTTTGCGGGAGCAGAGGGGCGAACCTCGATTGGCTCGAAGAAAGCAAGACCGACTACCTCCAAGCCGCGCTTTGTGAATTTGGCGACTCTAGCATCCGTGCCCGCATCAGCGATGGTTGTTGGCATCATGGAATGTACGTTTAAGTTGTAAAGGGGAATGATCGTGCGACGACCCGAACTGGAGGTAGAGGTGGACGCAAGGGAAGAGACGGAGCCAGCCGAGGTGTATCCAGAGTTGTTGGATGACTCGGATCTGTTTGAGTGGGTGCGCCGGAGATCAGTAGTGAGATCGTCTGGAGAAGAGTCGAGTGCTTGTAGTGGGCGATCATGGCGGGAGTTTGGGGGCACGAGCTGGACCTGAAGACTGAGGGGCTGTGCGGACAGTGATGGTGGCGGGCGAACGATGATGAACGCCTGCTGAAAGATAAGGAGGGACGCGGAAGAGGAGGAGAAGACAGACTTCGTTGGGAGGCTTTTCCTTCTTGTCCTTCCTGCGTGGGCTGTCTTGCATGGGCGTGTCGTCGGGGGACGTGGGCGGCGGGGAGAGGACGTCGGGAGGGCGGGGCTGTGGCGGGCCTTGCAAGAGGGACGGGGGAAGGAAGGAAGACAAGGTCGCGAACATGAAAGACGACGTCGAGGACACCAAGGCACATTTATCCACTACCTTTACTTTTTTTTTTAATTTGGAAGGTATTTACCACGTTACCGCAGTCGGACAACGTAACGTCATCGCTTTTCGGATCACACATTGTCAGCGCCGCTGTCTCGGGGCCGTAAGCGCCGCTAGACAGAGCCAGTGCTCATCACAACGTTGCAAGGCTGCGTCCAAAGGGACACTCGGGGCACACGACATCCTCGGAAGAAAGTGGTTGCCAGTGATATGATCAAACAGTAAATAATCAAGACCGACGACAACGCTCCTATCCTATCATTACATCATCTACACTGCGTCCTTGAGGCGTTGACGTTTGACGCACACGTTCTCGAATGGTCTTATACCAGCACCCTAGAACATGGAATAGTACTGACGTGGACCCGGCATGCCAGGCGCATCAATCATGATTTTCTCGACAGACCATCCGACAGGCTTGACAGCCCCTGGCAGCGACGGCGCTCACGTTACAGCCGAAATGTTCGTCGCGGAGTGCCCAAAACTCGCAGTGAGCCAAGACTCGTCATCGTGATTATTCTGCTTAGCCGATCATCGTGCATCATGCTTGAAAATGCGTCGTCAGCATCCCCAACAACACGAAAGATAAATTTCGTCATACGCCCCACACTGGACGCCCGTGATGCGCTGGAATGAGACCGGATGGGGTCACCTTCATCCCACCACCACCCCCAACTAGCTCCGCCCTAATCGTGTCAGTGACAACGTGTCGCGGGCACACCCAGACTCGCATCTAAACACGACCATTGTCGAGTATGGATTGTCCAGGGGATGCCACATTGAAGTTGGCTACCGTAGCCACGGCGATCCTAATCCGACCCGTATTCCCGCGTGCGCCCTCGGTGGACAATGGGCTCCCTTCAGTTGTTGAGCATCCGAGCACGACGCCTCACCGGACTTTCCGCGTAGACCTGCAACTTGGGTCGATAGATGTAGGGTCAAGCCCTCAGACGACCATGCAGCCTCGGGCGCGACTAATTTTCCTTATTATCAGACGCTTCCTCTGGGCGCTTGGAAGAGGGTCAGAGATAATTTGCGCCATGAGTCACGGACCCTTCCCAATACACCCAGACATCCTGATGCACAACCCCATCGATCGGGGGCGGTTGCCCAAGGGAACCCACAGGGATGAGATATACCTTCCACGGGACGATTGATGGTTACGCGAGGTTGTTCAAACCTCATTGGTCTACTGCAACATTCGCTGTTGCGGGGCACGCGTTTCCCCGGTCCCCTGAGTCGTAAATAGGCGTAGAACGACTCTTTTGTCGGGATGCGGGAAAGTCCGATGACACGGAAAAAGGTGCTGGTTATTCCCCCAGCTGCATGGCCAAAATGATGAGATCGATGAAGCTTCTGGCCCGAACACAGTCTGAAGGAATTAAGGGGGGGGTGTCCCCACGAAGAATGAGCACACCAAAGTGAACAAGAATAATTAACAAGGCTTCGGCCCTTCTCGTGGCATGACGTAGTGACATACCAATTGACAGACTTCGTTATCACAACACACAATAAGATTAGCATCTGGTACTATCACGAGAAATCAAAGTTGCGTGAGCTCATACGATGTGCGATCCTGAACGGGTGGTTCCAGGCTGTCACGTCACCCTCGAATAAGTTTCACTTAATGTAGACCAAGCGTGCGAGAGATCCCTTGGGCACAGCCCAAGCTGACATAGTAACGCCCCGTGTTGTACGAGCATAACCAGGAGAAACGTAGAGTAGGAGAAAACTGTGACCCAGCCCGCAAGTCAGCGCACGCGTTGCACCTCGACATGGAGCGAACAAAGCCTCGTACGATGGGTGCATTGGAT
>JBBPJV010001078.1:0-11549 GCA_038088915.1 Sutorius aff. eximius
CGGCCATGGTGTCGTGCCACATTCGGGGGAGGGGGGCGGTTACAGCTCGCTTCGATGATATGGCGAGCTGATCGCGAGAAGTTGCGCCTTTTGAGATCTGCGGTTTCGTCGTGCGGTACCGCAACAAAGGGGTCTCCTTTTGTTGATCGACGGCAATGTCACTGAAGAGTGTATGACGAAAGAGCATTGGCGCGCCTGGTTCTGAACACCCGTTTTGTACTCAATCTTGGTCCTTGGAATGGGGTAGTAGCGATATGCAGTGGATGATCGGTCAGAGATTGTTGGATACACACGCATCGCATGGGATACCAACGTCAAGAAGAAAACAAGGGCATGCATTCAACTGCAACGAGACACCGAGGTAACGTTGTGGCGTTTTCCTAAACTCAGTCACTTGCATCAGCGATCGAACCGAGATTCATACGGGATGCGATACATGCACACAAAAACCACGTACAGAACCGACGAGCAACTAGATACAACAACATTCAATACCTAACTGGGTCTTATAGCAAACGGAAGTGATGAGACCGGCCTCACAGGCTCCACGGGCTTCCACTCAAACGGCGACGCTTGCGTCCCCGGCGAACCCGAACTCGCATTCTTCTTGAATAAGACTGGCTTTTGGTGATGTTTAGCCCCACCCCGGTTCCTGGATGGCGAAATCTCGTGCGTTACCGGATTCTCGAACTCGGGGAGGGGAGGTGGCGTCCAGCTCGGTAATGATGAAGGGAAACTCATCATCGGCGTGGTGGGTAGGGTAAACACATCCTCGGACCTGTTCACCTCGGGCGTCTTCATATCCGGTTTGGCCACCGTAGTGGACTTTTGTGGCGTCTGAAAGGACGTCGAAAGAGGCGAAGCATTCGCCGTCGTGTTTAGCAGTGGTTGGGTTCGGCAGGCCAACATGGCTTTCTTGAGTCTCTGCGCAGACCGTTCCGCGTTCAACGCTGCTGCCGTAGTGACGGCCACATTTGGGGTGATGGTCACAGGTCGCTTCGATGATGATATGGCGAGCTGATCCCAAGCAGCCACACCTCCCGAGATCTCCGGCTTCATCATGCGGTACCGCAGTAGGGACATTTCCTTCTTTTGTTGGTCGATGGCAATGTCGATATTGCGGAAGGTGCGATTCACCGTGTCCAGAGAGGGTGGTCTGTGAATAGAGTTAGAAAAAGGTCATCGGCACGTTCGGTTCTGAACACTTGCTTGATACTAGGTCTGCCCGTTCTGAGCTCGTTGATCCTCTTTTTCGAAGCCTGCAAATGGTCCTCGAGCTTTAGTACGCGATCCCTGATCGCCTGAGAATCGAATTAATGAAAGAGCAAAGCAACAATCGAATTGTCTCAAACTTACCCGTATGTTCTTCCGTAGCTGTGACTGGGTCTCGGAATACTCTGGAGCAAGTGTCCGGACCTTGAGTATTTTCGCAAAGTCGGTATCCGTCTTGGCTTTGTTAAATCGTGCGATTTCCTCCTTTCTTGTCGTGACTAGAGAGCATCATGAGATTGGATCGGCAATGACCGTCTGCGGAAGCGTACCTTTGAGCACGTTGCTGTCCAGCTCCTTCAGCGCCTTGCGCAACGACACCCGCTCCAACTTGAGTTGCTTGACGTCAGCCTGGACGTCCACCAGCACCCTCCCATACACCTCGATATCGCCAAACGCCCACTTGGAAGGATCACCCAGATCAGCTTTCTGATGCCTGACACCAGACGTCCTCTTGAGATCCCCAGACTTCATCGAAGCCTCCGCCGCGAGTTGCTTGAGCTGAACAGACCAACGTTAGATAAACGATCACGTTAGTTACAACAGAAATCATTGACGCACGTTATCCAATTCCTTGGTGAGGGTAGACAAAAGAAGGGTACATTCCATCTGCATACCCTGCTCTGGCGTCGGAGACGGTGATGGAGGTGAAGCCGGCATCTTTGACAACGGCGGCGTAAACACAGGACTGGGAGAAGCCGACGGGAGCGAGGCCGCGAATGATGAAGGTGAACTTGGAAGCGCCATAGCTGGTCCCGCTCTAACACCAAACAAGCCGGTCTGTCCACCAAAGAGTGGCTGTGGGGATGCCGTCGTCATGGATGGTGTGACCTCGGCTGGTTTCGAAGGTGTGCCCCAAGTGGTTTGCGTTGTCGCACCCAACGTGAACGCAGGAAGACTCGTTGGGAGCGTAAATAGGGAACTTGACGGACTGGGAGTAGTCGCCAACGCAGAGGTCGTCGCGGGCCTCTCGGCTGGTGTAAACACCGGCGGAGTAGAAACAGGCGTAGTCGTCGGCGCAAAAATCACAGGCGCAGGTTTCTCCGTTGTAGTAAGAAAAACTGATGAGACTGGGGGCGTCTTTGTGCGAGTCGCCTCGTCGCCGGCCGGTGCTGGAGAGGGAGGCAGAGGTGGAGTCCACTGGCCAATGGGTACCTTGGGGCGAGACGCCTCGTCGCCCGTTGGTGCTGGGGGTAGAGGCGGAATCCATTGGCCAAAAGGTACTTTTGGCGCAGCCGGCTGGGCAACCATGACTGGAGGCGCGGACTTGGAGACAGGAGGCTTCTCCATTTCGCCCTCGAGGACAAGGGGTGTACTCGCAAGCGGGGAACTGCGTATGGGGCGGGTGCTTGAGCGAGGGGCCAGACTGAACGGTGACGCCGACGGAAGAGCGGGTTTGGTTGTAGGTACCGGCATCTGTACTGTTGCTGCGGGGGCTTCTTTGACGGGAGAGTCGGGCGGCGTCGTACTCGGGTCTCTGACGGGGGACACCCGGGGAACGCTCGGGGGGGCAGATGTCTGGGGTGGAGGAGAGACTGAGACTGTGATCTTGGGGTGTTCTGCTTTGGGTGTCGTGGATGGTGACCTGGTAAATACTGGCGCTTTGGGTGGGGGAACCTCCGTGGGCTCAGGTTCTTCCTCCACTTGTTCCCCAGTCTCTTGTTCCTCTTGTTCCTCTTCCTCTTCCTCTTCCTCCAGTGACTCGGATTCCTCTTCTTCCTCAGACAACTCGGAATCTGGCACGTCAGACAGGAATGATTCCGCATCGCCTTCCACTTCGCCCTCGCCGGCCGCTTTTTCTTCAACAATCTCCCCTTCCTCGTCTGCCGAAACCTTGACAAAGGACGAACTCGTGGAGGACGATATCGATTCCAAGGATGGTTCTGGGACCAGAATCCTCTCGGCCTCCTTCTCCTTGGGCTCAACAGGTACCTCGCTCGCTTTAACCTCGACAGCCTTTGGCTCTTCTTTCTCGGGCTCGGGGGCCACGGCCGGCGCAATCGGTAGCTTGGGTGGCTCTTTAGCAGGTGTTGTCGTCGGCGTGATCGAGACAGGGGGTTGCGATGGCATTTGAGCCGGTTTTGTAGGCGTAGCTTCAGGCTGCTCAGCTTTCGATGGCTTCTCCTCCCCAGTCGAACGAAGGAGGTCACTGAATGATTTATTCCCTCCGGACGAGAACGCTGCAAAGCCGCCGCTCGAGAACGAACTAAAGGCACCACCACTAGGGGTGGGGGTAGTTTGAGATGGCGCCGCAACCGCTGGCGCCAACGCACTCTTAAACGCTCCGCCAGGCATCGAGGATGCACCAAACATAGGTTGGGCACTGCTTGCTTTCGGAGGCGTCGAGGTTGGGGTACCCGGTGTAGCTGAAAGAGCAAAGGCCGACACAGGTTTCGACTCGGCTGGCTTGGGTGTAAGGAAAGGTGAATCCTTGGGTATTTCACCAAATACGCCAGAAGCTGGCTTAACAAACGCAGAGGGCGTCGTGTGTAAGTTGCTAAAGGCACTCGGAGCGGGACTCGAGAAAGCGGTGGATATGGTCCCTGTCTGTTGAGCCGGAGCCGGAGATGGGGACCTGCTATCGTCATCCTTGGGAATAGCATCTCGAAGCGTGAATGGCGAAGTCGTGGAGAACGCCGGGGGAATAGTAAACGGAGTGGCCGACATTTCCGCAGTTTTGGATGGAAGCGCCGAGGGTGACTTGAAATCGGCCGACTCGGCTGGCTTTCCGAGCACATTTGCTGCTGTCCCCAAAGGACTTGGTTCCGGTGGCTTGGAAGAATTGGCTGTGGACCAAATTGGCTTCGCTGAAGGGCCATTCTTCGACGCCGCGACCCCAAACGCGTTTTGCGGACCTAATGCAAACGCACTGAACGCCCCACCAGTGCTGACAGGAGGGGTCGCCGGGGAAGCAACGTTGATAGAGGCTCCGAAGGATGGTTTTCCGAACGCTGAAGTACCGGTTTGGAACTGACCGAAAGAGGATTGACCAAATGCTGGCTGTCCGAAAGCGGGGGTGGATGCTGCCTGGCCAAACACTGACTGACCAGTACCAAATGGGGGCGATGCACCAAACGCCGAGGTCGAGGAAGCGCTTTCAGCTTTGGATTGGAAGGCGTTTCCACCGAATGTTGTGGTGGTTTGCTGGGTGGTCGAGAAAGCAGATGGTTTGGCGAAGGGACTCTTCTGATCAAAACCGGCGAAGGCTCCGAAACCGGTGCCCAGTTTGATTAGACCACCGTCGGTTGACTGTTGGTCCGAAGATACAGGAATACTAGGTTTGCCGAAGATGGACAGTTTTGGATCGGCACCATGAGAACTTGCTGCACCCAAGCCAAAGTTGTCGAGAGATGGCACTTCATCTGCAGCCATGCTTTCCTCGGGGACAGATGTTGACGGGGGTGCCGTCGGGGACGCTTCGGATGGACCACCAAAACTGAATATTGTCTGGCCGAATTTGACCGGCTCTGCAGAACTAAAGGTCCCAAAACCACCACTGGGTGCAGCAGAGCCGAAAGCAGACGTGGAGGATTGTCCAAAGGGTGTTGTCGATCCAAAGGTCGGCGTTGTCGCGGGCTGCCCGAAGGAAGACGTCTTGCCGAAGACGGAAGTGGGCTGCTGGCCGAACCCAGACTGCGTCTGACCAAAGGTAGACTGTTGACCAAATGCAAGGCCTGGAGTGCCGAAAGAGCCTTGCGCGCCAAACGTGGATGGTTGCCCAAAAGCAGCGGAAGGAGTCTTTATCGCAGGGGTCTCCGTTGGGGCAGAGGTGACCGGTGAGATGGCAGGGGTCATCTGCATGTCCGAGGATAACTCACGCACCATGCCGCTTGGCACTGGGAGTCCGCCAGGCGCAGAAGTCGACATATCCAACGGCGTAATCATTCCAGGATAGGGTGTCCCAGTAACATTCAGCACGTGCCATCCGATTATTGTCCCATCCGACGCATAAACGTACATGATCGGGTGAGCAGGCAGGTCGACCACTTCCCCCGCGGCGGTCGAATGATGGTATGATTCGCTACCCGTCAGATCCGCATCCATTCCGAGCAGGACAGTGTCGTTTTGGTCCTTATCTAACGGCAAGCTAGGCGTGGATGTCTCTTCCAAGGTGAGGTTTTGCCAGTTCTCCCCGGAACCATTGGTTACGCTGCCAATCAAACCGATGTCTGATGACGTGCTGTCTCCAATGAAAAGTAGCACCCTCGATGGATCCCAGCCCCGGAGACAAACTAGAAATTCACCAGGTGGACGGAGTCCTGGGAAAGGCAGATATGGATTGCTGAACCTGACATATTGCGCGGAATTGTTCTTGGACTCCAAGGATGCGTGATAATGAACTTGATCCGCGTCCGGTACCAATTGTCCTGGTGGTGCGTATATTGTGTGGAATGACGAGGTTGAGAGCCAATGCACAGATATAACACTCATGTTATTGGCTGCCGGAGGATGAGGTATGCTGGACTTCGGGGTAGCTGTAGCGGTTGGACTGAAAGTGACGATATCACCACTTTGTAGGCCAAGCGCCAGTTGCTTGCCCCTCGGAGACCAGGAAACTGTGTACAAATTAGCGGCAGTTGAGGCAGAAGAAACATCTTACGTACTCGAGGTTGGCATTGTACTCGGTGACTTGCCGGCCATCCAACCGCCTGAGGATATAAGCTTCTGTACGTCAAACAACTCCACTGCAAGGGATCCTGGGCTGTTGGCACAATCCCTCAAGACAGCCACGAGTTCAGAAATATCCCCCGGGTTCGGTTGTATAGATAGAAGAACCGCAGAAGATGACGTTGTGAACACGTGGACGGGTTGCACAGGACCTTCACCGCTGGAGAACAATTGGTCGGAGCAATACACATGAATAGAACCGTCCACCGATCCTAGTAGTACTCTGGTGTCATTGCATGCGACTGTGAGAATATGTGGGGGTGCTCCACTGATTGGGACGCGTTTCTGGGGTTGGTATGACCGCTCGTCCTCGGGAGAAGCTGCGGTCAGTGCAGTACGCAGATCCGCGAGCGGTGAGAGAATCAATGCTAGATGCGAGCGAATTACCAACCAGCCGAAGATATGCTGAACATGCCTCTCCGTACCTGACGCGCCACTGGAATCGCGAGTGACTGCCGCGAACCACCCCTTTGAATTCACGATCTTGAATAAATTAATCCTGCCCGGAAATGGGGTCAAATCAAGTGGCTCGGGCGATAATCTTAGTCGAGCGCGCTTGTTCAGGAGTCGTAGCGAAAGAAACTGGAAAGACTTGGATCAGAAAAGGAAATGGGAAGTCAGTTGTTCGGTAAACGTACATTTGCATCCTTCTCTGGGGCCTCGCTGGAGTTTGTTTGCACTTGGGGAGCGAGAGCTGGCTGGAGCTGGCTGACGTTTGCCATTCCCTCTCGTGAGAGATCGACAAAGGTTGCAGAAAATAAGCTTTGAGCGCGACCGGGTGAAATCTCCTTGACAGTGAATGTAAAGCCAAGTGTCACGTGCTCAGACAGCAATCATAATTAAGTAATACTCAAATTTGTTTTGCTAGGTGTTAGCGTGAAAAATAATTATGATTTAATAACCACAATCCTGAGAAAAGCGGGACCAGTCATATTTTATGGAGAGGCTTATGGTCAAAAGAACGAATCGCCGCCCCTCTCGGGGATCCTGAACATCTGTAGTGGGTCGTGTATATCCACGTTCGCTGATTTGAGCACTGGACTGACTATTTTTCTCTCCTTTCGAAGGGACCACCGGTGCTATTTCGGGTGAGTCGTGCGGTGGATTGCCGCTTGCGTCGTTTCTGAAAGGTCAATGGTTTCCTGACCTGATCCCTACATCATTTTCGACTGCATGGCGACGGATGGTAAGCCAGCTTTTGGCCATTGATCGGGCGTGGATCCATATCCAGTATCGCTTTTGGGGTTCCAACCTATGAGATTCATCGTGGAGGAATGATATCCACGACTCTGCCACATCCAACACGAACTACGACCTCTGGGAGTCGATTGGATAACCACGTATCCCACTGCTTGACAGTTGAATGCGTTACCCAGTTGGTGCGGAGCAATGACTGCTTGCTAAGGCTTGCCCGACTTGTATGTCACCCATGAAACATAGAAGAGTCTCTCTCTCTCTCCAAGAGGCGAGGCTGAAAGGTGCGGCACTGCAAATTTACAATCTGGATTCCATATTTTATAGTTTGCGGGGTTGCTGCGCTATTTTTAGCCTTCCCGCGAAATTCCAGGGACCCTTACTAAACGGTCTAGTGAAATATTGGCTTGAACATGTGGGTGTCCCTCTTCTCCCATACGAAACGACATACAATGCAGGGTCGCCCGTGCAACCATGCGATGTGCCCGACAGTTACAGTGCCGCGCCCATGAACACGTTCGCTGTTGAGTATACTATACCACTTTTGTTCGCTAAGCCCCTCCGCGTCCGCAAATCGACCGAAATGAACAGTGCCCACAGGTACATATCAGGCGTCACTGGCACTCTGGCCGATGCTGATGGAACTGGACCACATTACCTCCCTGATCCGAGCCCAACCAACCTGGGCTGTGTCTGTCGGCCACAGGCCTGAGATACATTGAGGTGCATTCCCAAAGGGCGGCGTGTGTGTGCGACTGTATAACCCCACGGAGAACATCGCTCGTGTAGGTAGGGCAGCGAGCATGTCTCTGGCGAGACTGGAAAGGAAAGGAATATGTAGCCGTTCTCAGTGCGCTGCGGTGTCAGGGAACTAGTCACTGCCCTCGGAGAGTGACCTTGTGAACATCTTGCCCAGTTTCGAATGTTGTGGCATCTGCATTTGATCCATTTACATCGGCGCCACCGGTGTTCGTGGAGATTCAAATTCGCACGGCCTAGGCTGATAAACGGTGGGATGGCGGAGATCGTGCACATCAGAGACCCTCTCACTCACTTCCTCCAACGATGGCCTCCTCGCTGAGCACGTTCCCCATCGATCTCAAACAGTACAAAAAGTATCCCTGAACTCCACTAGTCAACACTGAGTAGATTGTTGACTATAGTCCATTGTAGATTGGTTCTCGATCCCTCAAAGCCCACGCTTACCTCGGAGCAGAGGGCCACCCTCCAGCACAACATCCAGCTCCTTCGTGATGTCATCGTCCTCTTTACCGCTACTGGCGCTGCACGTGGCGTGAGTGGACACACAGGTTGACTATCTCTCGTGTCCAGATGTCCGTCCTACTTACGCGAATACTCAGGTGGCGCTTATGATACCGTCCCGGAAGTTTGCATAGCGTTAAGTCTATTTGAGCACTCCGATAGATACCTCCCAATTCTGTTTGACGAGGCTGGTACGCGTGTCCATGTCGTATCCATCCCTGCGTCGTTTAATGCCCTTGAACGATAGGTCACCGTGTCGCGACCCAATACCTCCTCTCTGCTCTGGGGGGTCACATTCCTCCGGAACAACTCCTCCACTACCGTGAAGCTAACTCAAAGCTCCCCGGCCACCCGGAACTCGGCCTCACTCCCGGAGTCAAGTTCTCTTCTGGTCGTCTCGGTCACATGTGGCCACATGTGAATGGTGTTGCCCTTGCCCACAGGGATAAGGTCGTCTTCTGTCTTGGTTCTGACGGTTCGCAGCAGGAGGGTAATGATTCAGAGGCCGCCCGTCTCGCTGTCGCTCAGCACTTGAATATCAAACTCTTGATCGATGACAATGACGTCACCATCGCTGGACACCCTTCTCAATACCTCAAGGGTTACGATGTAGCAAAGACCCTTGAGGGGCATGGTCTCAGGGTCCACACTGTCCAGGGTGAGGACATCGATGCTCTTTGGCGGGCAATTGCATCCGTCGTCACTTATGACGGCCCCGCTGCCGGTATGTATGGGCGTCAAGTTCTTGTGCCTAATCGGCTTAGAATTCTTACAGTAATCGCTAAGAGGCCCATGGCCCCAGGTGTCGCAGACATCGAAGGAAGCACGCATGGACATGACGTGATTCCCGTCAAGGCTGCCACCAAATATCTCCTTTCACGCGGATACCCTGAACCCATCGTTACAGGCATCTTGGGCAGCATCAAGCCTTCCGCCATCCCATACTCCTACATCGGGTCCACTAAGGAGACAGGCGCTAACCGTGCCATATTTGGCGAGGCAGTCAACTTGGTGCTTGACAAGCTTTCGAAAGAGGAGGCTGCTAAGAAGGTCATGGTCATTGACAGTGAGTGATATATGATATTGCAAAAAGTCCAGTTCTTATCCCGACTAGGTGACTTGGAGGGTTCGACCGGTCTCAAGGTGATTCACCAAAAACATCCCGAAGTGTTCATTCCATCCGGTATCATGGAGCGCGGTAACTTCGCTGCTGCCGCCGGCTTTGGTTTCGACGCCGACAAGTTTGGGGTCTTCTCCACATTCTCTGCTTTCCTCGAGATGGTTATTTCTGAGATCACCATGGCACGATTGAACAACTGTAATGTCCTCTGTCATTTCTCGCACTCTGGAGGTGAGTATATGCCATCACCAACAAGGGGTGGCCACCGTCTTATATCCTCGCTCTGTCCAGTGGATGAGATGGCAGATAACACCTGCCACTTTGGTGTCAACTCATTCTTTGCCGATAACGGTCTCTCGGATGTTCAGTCATGGTTGTACTTCCCAGCCGACCCGTTGCAAATGATTGCCATCGTGCAGCGGGTATTCTTTGAACGGGGTATACGTTTTGTCTTTTCCACACGTTCCAAGGTTCCCTACATCCTCAAGGAGGACGGGCAGACGAGGTTCTTTGACGGTGACTACAAGTTTGTGCCTGGCCAGGATGAGACGATCGTCGAGGGTTCCGCGGGGTATGTCGTGTCATTCGGGGAGATGTTATACCGTTCGTGGGATGCTGTCCTACGATGCCGCCAACAAGGATTGGACGTCGGGTTGATCAACAAGCCCACACTCAATATCGTCGACGAACAGGTGAGCCGACCTCGTTATGGCAGAATGATGACATCTCGAACAACTTCGCCGGTAGACCATCAGAAAGATTGGCTCGAGCCCGTTCGTGCTCATCGTTGAGTCGTTTAACCAAAAGACTGGCGTACGTATCACCACATCACTGTCCGGGTGACTCGGCTCATCCTCATCCTCATTTCTTAGCTTGGTTCCAAGTTTGGGACATGGCTGCTCGAGCGCGGGCTCACTCCCCGGTACGGCTACATGGGCACCGTCAAGGAAGGCTGCGGTGGCCTCGGCGAGCAGATTCCTTACCAGGGTCTCGACTCTCAATGTAAGACCAATTGACTGCTTGACATCTATATTTCCTCATACTGATTATCTCCCCCACAGCGATCGTCAACAAGATCAAGCAGTTGTCGCAGTAAGCACTGTTCGCCTCGATGGCGGTATAGGATGGGATGGATATGATAGAGACAGAGGAGAGAGACGAGTTACCTGTGCTTATCCAGAGAAAGTAGTGTACCACCTTTTCGTACGGCTGTGTAGACTGGGAACTGCCAATAAGTAGTGAATTCTTTCCGTACATTCGATTGGCCTCAGCGCCCGAACCGAATCAATGATGTATAGCAAGGGCACACCGAATTCATGCAAGGAGTTAACGCGCCGTAGATTATTATAAGCTCCATATGCAGTCCGGTCACCAGATTATTCATCCGATTCACGGCTTGTCCGGCAGGTTTTCCTTGGTCAGCATGGGGTCTAGTGCATTCCTCAAAACTTGGGGTACAGATTCAGTGCTGCAGCGTGCAAACCAGTGTGAAGTCAGCTATGTACCCTGTTGATCAAACCATTGTTGTTCTGTGATGGTGCATCAGCAGTGAGTGAAGATAGGGATGATCTGTCTCATATACATGATCTCGAACTTGGTGACACCATGGATGCTGCTTCCAAAGCATTTGGAATCTTGGATTTCGGTCCCATCTGTGTCACATGCATCTATGCATCACATGCACTCTTTGTGCCATCCAGACTCCAATCATTCCCTGCCTGCAGCATCCATGCAATAACATTTGTAGATGGACCGAGAGAAGTGGGGAGGGAGGCAGATGCTGACATAGGTAGACTGATGGACACAGACAGAGGCAGATAGACGGAGACAAACCAAGACAAATGGCAGAGCTGAGACAAACAGTGAGGGACAGACAAAGACGGAGATGGATAGACGGGGATGGACCAAGATGAATGGCGGGTGACAAACAGCCAGATATGGCGACGTCGCATTGGGTGTGTGCGAGGGCAAGGGCGAGAGCGGGAGAGGGAAAGGATGGGCGAGGACGCGCGCCGGGGAGGGGGAGGGCGCGAGA
>JBBPJV010001079.1:0-11547 GCA_038088915.1 Sutorius aff. eximius
ACGCAATGCCCAGAGAACTACCCCCTTTGTAGAAGGAAGATGAAGGTCAAGGAGAGCTAGTCTCAGAGAGCAACACCAGGCAAAGCCTAAGTGAGACACAAGTTGTGATTGAAGGTGATGATGGTACAAGAGAGAACTAGCATGAGGAAATATCTACTGTGGCTACAGGTTTATATAGTAATAGGCCCTGGGAAAGAGTTACCCCATCAGGTAAGTATTATGTAATCAAGAGACATGAGTGAAGAGTGAGACAAGAACTAAGTAACTGGTAGGTACGCCGCCAGCAAGTGAGGTAGTGGAACGTGGGTAGGAAGGTGGTGGCATGGGAAAGGGGAGAAAGACTAGTAGTACATGAGGAAAAGAAGGAAACAAGAAACTGTAACATAGATGGATGTTACATTGTACATTGGACTTAGCAGTATTTCCTGTACTATAGATCATGTGATTGGTCTGCACCTGATCCCTGTCATGTGATTCCCTATTCCCATCCCTGACATGTGACCATATGTACCATAAAGTATTCTGGACTCTCTTACATATCTATGATATCATAGGATCTAGACCACTATGTTATAGTCTAGCCCTTTATGTCACCACTCTCATTACTTAGGCATGTCCTTATTTAGTAACAGGGTACCAGCACAGCATGGTCTGTGTGCTGGCCTCTCTGATATATAAAGGGCATGGTGAGATGGACTGGATTCCCTCCAGTCTTGTCAACCTGTGCATTACCTGGATCTAAGGGGGAGTGGCCTCAGCTGCTCTAAGCTTCCCCTCCAGTGTTGAGTGCTCATACAGACTAACCATTCCTTCATCATTGTCATACACCATTGCCAGGCGTCATAGCTGGTCTTCTCTTTATTAGTCAGTTATCATTAGCATGTCATCAGGTAAACCTTCCAATGCTGTGCACTTGGGATTAGGGCTTGAGTTCTACTTGCCCTATGAGTTCCTCCTTGGGCTCATTACACTAATAACTACTTGGCATAACTATATGTAATGTCCTAATCCACTATGGACCGAAGATGCATTATTGTCATATCCATCATTCCGCTCCTAATCGTGCCTCCTCCGCCCATCCTCCGACCTTCTCCGGTCATCTCCGGCCTCCCTCGCACGTCCTCTGCCCATCATCATCATTCCTCCCTCGGAGTTACACCCCGGAGTTCATACCTCCACTCGGATTAACCTCAGTTTTACCTCGGCCATCGTCGGACTTACTATATATCATCCGTATCGTTGTCCCTCTTACATGTTTCATCTGTTACTTGACATTTGACATCTGTCATTCATATCCCTAACACTCCTACATGTTTCAGTCACACTTGACATCTGTCCTCCTTATTCCATACCTTACTCCGTCCGTACTTAAGGACTGTGTCTCCCATGTATATTCCTTAGTACGAATATCGAACAAGCCAATCTCCCCTCATGTCCGATTCCCTCCTACGTCTCCTACCCTCTATTCCTACAAAGTCTGAGGACCTGGACCTATACAAGGGTGCAACACATAAGTCCTGCGCTAATGTCCTCCTAAGTTCTCCTACTCTGTCTCCTCCGTTTTGGACCTCCGGTCCTTCCCTGCCACTTAGCCCTTCGTCCCTCTAGATCTCCGGTCAGACTTGCCGGACATCATTCGGAAACGAGCTCGGAGACTACGGAGACTTAACAATTATATAAACAACTAATACTTGATTGTGATATGAACTATTAAACCATAATGTTTTTCCCACTATGTCAGTACTAAGCAAGATTGTCCAATACATCAACATGTGCCAGCTACCAGTTTAGGCCTTATGACTCAAAACAATGTGTGATGGTAAATAGAAGAAACATAGGTGGCTGATCAGATACATCCTTGGCACAAAAGCTGAACTGCTGCAAGCAACCACATGTCACCCAGCCTTCTAGTTGGTGGGATTGCACAGGGCTGGTGTTATGATACCATTCCCTTTAACCTAACTTTTCATACTCTTACCCCTAGTCTAGGGTTAGCCTAGCTAGATGGACTACACTTGTACACTGGACTTAGTCGTATTTCCTGTAGCATAGCTCATATGATTGGTCAGCATCCAATCCTGTCACATGATTCCCTATTCCCATCCCTGGCACATGACCTAGTCATGTGACCATACATACCATAGAGTATTCTAGACTCTCTTACATACTTATAATGTCATTGGATCTAGACCACTATGTCATAGTCTAGTCCCTTATGTCACCACCTTCTCTACTCTGTATTACTATATGGGGTACCAGCACAGCATGGTCTGTGCATTGGCCCTTTGCATATATAAAGGGCATGGTGAGACAGACTGGATTTCCCCCAATCTTGTCAACCTGTGCATTACCTGGGTCTAAGGGGGAGTGGCCATCATTGCTACTATGCTCCTCTTCCAGTGCTAAGTGCTCATACAGACTGCCACTCTCTTCATTGTCATCATACACCATTGCCAGGCATCATAGCTGGTTCTCTCTCTATCATTGTTAGTTGTTAGCATGTCATTGGGTAAGCCTTCCAATGCCATGTGCTTGGGGCTAGGGCTTGAGTCTACTTGCCCTATGAGTTCCTCCTTGGGCTCATTACAGCTGGCAGTGAAGCCTTCCATCCCTGATCCCCCTCCTAGGACCAACTCCCATAAACAAACTGCTATGACTGTGATGGCCCACTATGATGGTTGGGTAGATACAACAATCCCCCTCCTAAAGTTCATATGACCTAAGTCACTACTACCATATATGAAATGATGATGGGAATGTGTTGATATCCATGTCCTGTGTTCTCTAAATAGACTCAGCCTGGCTAACCCAGTCATCCTATTACAAATGGGTACAACCCCACTGTGGCACTAAAGTCTGCAAGTGCAGGAAAACAAATGACTACTATGGTGATATGCAATGTACTACTGGTTTAACATCCTCAATGGACATGCCAATTAAGGTACTCCCCTAAAGGTGTGGGAGTCTGTGAAGAAGAAGTCTGTGAAAGCTCAGAAGGACCCACTTTATGCCTGTGGGACAGCATCCAGACAGAGCACACGATTTGTAGAATAGTCTTGTCAAAGTGAAACAAGTCCAAGGAGGAACTCATTGGGCAAGGCTAACCTCAAGCCCTAATCTCAAGCACACAGCATTGAAAGGTTATCCCAATGATGCACTAACAGAACCAAATAATAATAAAAGGACTGGCTATGACATCCAGCAATGTTGTACAATGATGAGGAAGGAATGGCAGTCAATGTATGAGACTTCATATTGGAGGGGAAGCCTATAGTGATGATGGCCACTCCCCCTTAGACCCTGTTACGATTTGTTTCCCTTTTCATTTCCTTCGTCTCACAGCCTAGCTCGCATTCCTAATGCTCACTACCCTGTAGACCCTTTGGCTTCTCATTCGTCTCACTGTCTAGCCTGCATTCCCATGCTCGCTATACGGCAGACCTTGTAGCCATTCCTACACTTCGGTGTCCGAACCTCTTGGACTACATTTCACCTATCATGTGATTCTTTTACTCACATGACTATTATCCTTTTCGTAGCCATTCCCACGCCACCAGCGCGGATCATGGACTACTGCTTCCGATGACTCACCTCACGGTTCGTCATCTTAGATTGCCTTTCTTCTCGTGTCCTACACGAGTCCCCTTTACGGAATCCCGGTGTTCCTTTTCCCTTTACTGCCGGATATCCTAATATGGCCTATTCCTTTCTTTCCGTCTACCCTGGACCCACGGCTCTCCGTTGTATTTCTACTATAGATCTCTCGCCCTCGGACCCACGGCTGTCCATTGTATTCTTAGCATAGATCTCTCCATCTCCCCTCTCAGCTCTCCACTAGGATATATCTTAGTATCTCTTTTATTCTTTCCTTCCTCTTACGGATACTATTTTCCCACGCTTGCCTTACTATATAAGACTCACGCCTTCCTTGTAGTATTTCTTATGCTAGTTCCTATCCGGTACTTAGGACATAGTACTCCTGTACTTGCCTAGTCCCATCTCCGTCTACCCCGTATGTCTATACCTCTGTTACCCCAATAACTAGCTTTTCTCCCATCACTGCACTGTGTGCATCTTTGTCAACCCTCAGTCTGGTACTGCGACCACCACCATCCTTCGGATTTCCTCCACTCTTGGACTCCATCCTTGAGCCCCTCACTATCATTAAGTCCTGTGTTCACCAGTCTGAGACTGGTCATCCTTGTCCCACATCGATTCCTCAATGTCCTCCTTGTCTCCACTAGAGGTGGCCTCTGTCCTTGTCCCCTGCAGTATTCCTCCTGCAGTGCCCTCATCCTCTGGCCTTCTCTCCTGGCCTTCCGATCATCCCTTGAACCCTTTCAGGTCCCTACGCCTCCCAGCCTGTCCGTTCATCAGGCTCACACTGTTCCTCCTCCTGGTAGTCCTTTCCAGGATCTCCGACCCCTAGGAGTACTGTGCTCCTTGCCACTGGGTGGAGCAACAGCTCCATACCTTCCGCCCAATCCCTCAGGGGCTTGGTCGTAACAAAAGGAACTAGCATAGTTTGATGACACTCTTCAGCTGTCATACTCCACTCCTTTCCCTAGTCATCCGACGTCTCCCATGCACTCCTTTCGACTTCCCTGGAGCCATGCTTGATGCTGGCTATTCCCCTTCGCCCTTTCCGGGATTTTTCTTTCAGATTGCTTTGTGATTGAAGCCAAACATACCTTCCACCAGCATTCCTTCCCTCCTGATTGGACGGATCCCAATAGATCTCGCTTCCGGCATTCTCCCACGGTCCTCCGAAGCATTCCGCACTCCGAAGCTATCTCAGATTGGCTCAGATCGCTCAGATCTTCACACCCAGACCTTCCCTCCCTGGACACGTGTTTCTCCATATCATAAAATGGAATTTCTTTGATCCTTCGGAGCTAATCCCACTATAGCCCGAAGCTTTCTGGTGCTGGGCACCCCGTCAACAGTCACTCCTTTCATTCAGCACTCTATGTGCTCCAGAGTCATATGATTCATTGTCTTCTGTGACTACTCCTTGTTTCACAGGGCATGCACAATCATGTAAAACTTGTTGAGACAAGCACTCGCCCCACGCTATTCATACGGTCATCTGCCGTACAAATAAGGATAACGTTGTTCTCCCCATAGTGCATGAGGGGCGGTTCTGTGGAATGATAGGCCACAGCGTACTTCACGAGGAGATGATATGTCCTCCCAGGTTGGTCACTATACCCATCAACGAGTGTCCATTTAGGCTTGAATGTTTATCAAGTCCGGCAATCGTCCCATTTGACTTTGACTTCTACCCTTAGTGTAGTTCTAAGTCTTCACTGATGATTTGTCCCCAGCTGCTTGCTGGTACCCAAGGCTGTTTGGCCTACTCTAGACCACCTTGCCCCCTTTGGTGGATCTCCCTGGGGCTCTAGCCCAACTCCGACGTCCTGGATACCTCCCAGGAATTCCTTTTGTCTTCCAGGGCTGTTCCGCCCTAAGTTACTCATTGCAACACTTCGACTCTGATGGGCTCTCTGCCCAAATCACTTTCCTTGAGACTCTTCAACCTCGACAACAGTCATTTGATCTCCATGGCCCTCTTCAGTCACTATGGACCCATCAAGTCTCTGTTCTTCTGAACCCCTTATCCTCTCCAAGGCTGCTGCCTCAGTCCTCCGTCCTCTTGGGTGTCCTACCACCCTGCCCTCCCTCTTCGACGCTTGGGCCATCAAGCCCACTCTTGACCTTCCTACCCTCCTTCAACATCTGGGCCAGTAGGCCACCTCTTTTCGACACCTGGGCTGGCTGCCCATTCCCCTCGACCAGCAGACCTCTTTTAGGTTTCGCTTCTACGTCCTCGGCAAGATGTTAAACTACCTGGCTCCATGGAACTACTTGACTCTGTGGATACATCCTTGGTACAACATAAAACTGCCTGGTTGCCCTAAGCAAGGTGTTAAAAGGCTAGGTTCTGTACTCTATCAGGACATGCCCTCAGCATGGCAATAAAAGGCTAGGTGGTCCTAGGTATGACATAAAACTGCCAGGTCATCCTCAGTAGGACAGTAAACTGCTTGATCTTGTCCATACTGCTCATGACATTAAACTGTGCTGCTCTCCAATCGGGTTTAGGAGTTGAAACTGTACCCTGGTCACCCCTGATTAGTCTGGAGATCACTGGTGAGGCTGATCCCTCACCATGGCCAGTAGTCTTGTGATATTTCTGTCCTCTCATCTGAGGACTTGCTGTTCAGGAAGCCAACTAGGGCTTACCTATGACTTTTCAACCACTGGGCATTGCTTGCCCTCGACCCTTGAGTTCTAACAAAAGAAATGACACTTCGACTAAAGGGTATCTCTTACTATGATGTCCAATAAAAGGAACCTCAAGTTCCTAGGACAATTTTAGGGAATTTACTCCCATTCTAGCCGACTATCTTGTCGGATTATCTGATCATGACTACACCTTGACTTGACCTAGTCTTGACCTTCACCGTTCACTCAGTAGCCAACCTCACCGTTAAATCAGAAGTCCACCGTTCCATGCCACTTGATGCCTCTGGAACTTTTCACTGTTAACTCGGCAGTCAACCCTTCACCATTAAACTGGTAGTCCACCTCTTCACCATTAACTCGGTAGTCAACCCTTCACCATTAAATTGGTAGTCCACCTCTTCACCATTAACTCGGTAGTATTTGGTCTTTGACCACCTTGAACCTGAGGAGCATTGCTCCAACACCGGTATTATTGCAGCATTCTTCAACTCTTGGTGCTTACAATCAACAGATTCCTCACCTCCGTATTGTAGTTCAGTTTCTCATCATCAAGGCTTAACCACGATCAGTCACCACCTCTGCTTCCCTTCCAGCTGCACTTGACCCTATTAGACTTCCATTTGGTCATGATCTCGTCATCCAGCCCGCTGGATCTTAGCAATACCCATAGGTATCAGAAAGTCCCTGACTTTGCCACACTAGGAATGCATGCTCTCTGCACCGTGACTAGGTCAACCACCGGATTAAAAGGTACAGGCTGAACCAACCCTCACTGGATCCTGGCAACACTGGAAATATTGTGTTTTCACCGTTGGAAATCCCTGGATTTGCCATGTGCAGGAATTAGTAGCAAATTGGTAGTTTCTACTATTGGTTCAATCTCACGCCTATTAGACCAACCAGTGCCTTATTGGATGTCCGGAGTTCATCCCCTTAGAAAGGGGGTACATTTTAGGTTTCTGCGCTCTTTTTTGCAGATTCTTGACTCATTCGACCGGCTTTGCCAGATATCTGACAGACTTTGTTCTGTTTTCAAGACCTTCAGGATATGGACTTTGTTCCATCTTCAAGACCTACTGGTGTGGACAAAGAACATTAAGTTTCTTTCCACAGGTTCAAGAATCACTGGACGGACATTGTCCTGACTCCTCGACACTCCCTAATTGGGACTCTCCGGAATTATCCTGACAGGAACTCCGCTTTCCTGATCCTATGCAACTCTGTATGGAACTTCCACCTGCAGAACCTTGAGTCCGAACCCTCTACCCTCGGAACTCCGTGTCCTGTTAAGGACAAATCTAGATCTAGACAGAAGGTATAAAGACCTCCTGTATCACGGACTTGACGAGTGCAATAATCATGCCTCATTCCCCTCAATACTTTGGACCCCAGGTTCTTCCCCTCTCATCTGAGGAACGACAATGCTGCATCCGAGAAAGGCTATGCTTCTGATGCAGGTTACCTGGACACCCTGCAAACCAGTGTACGGCGTTCCCACCTAGGACGACTGTCTACCCAGACAGGACCTTTCAAGAGTCCTCCCCTCCGCCGCGATGAAGAACTAGACATGCTAGGAATCAAACCAGCACTACTCAGGAGTACTTCAGAGCTCTGACTTCGTTGCACTCAGACCCCATTGCCGTGTATCAAGAAATCTGGCAAACCTTGGAGTACGTTCACCAGATGCTGTTACCATGTCTCCTCCCTGCAATCATATGGGAACATGGTGACCTTCGCCCCGCTGATCTCAGTGTGGATCCTAGGGACTTAATTCATACGTCCCTGCCATATTCACCCACTGACGAGCTTATCCGCAACACCATCACTTTGACCCTCGACTCTCCACCCTTGACCCCTTGACCACTTGACCTCTCAACCCCTCGGCATCAGACTGGTGATGCCAGATCTGCTCTGCCGTGTCTCAGGTCTATCTCTGAAGAGACGGACTCGACTCCGGGTTGCCCCACCAAGGCAACCACCCCTGAGTCCTTATAGGGCTCCCGCTGCACAAGGGTTGTGCCAGGACGTCTGCCAATGATGTCCATGGATGTGTAGGACCACATCCTGGCTGGCAGCTTTCATTGCATACCCAGCTCCCCTGGTTGAGATATACTACACCATATCTCTGTTTCTTACCGCCCAAGGAAACGATATTCTCAACTCATATGCCCACTCCACCTAGGATTGGTTTGACCCCAGTATAGGTCAATTCCGAGCTGGATCTCCCCCCCCAGCCTTAGACTCGCCGACTTCCCCTGCTGGACAAACTTCTGTCCTTCTAGAGGCCTTTGTTCCTGGTCTCTCCAACACTCTGGTGATTAGGAAAGCCCTCACCCCTTCGGGAAACCCTACATCACCCTCACACTGCTGCACATGGTCTGTGCCAAGGCGTCCCTTCCCTTACATGCCTGAGCAGAGTGGTCTCTGCTTGCGATGGCAGCTTAGTGCATAACCATCCATCCTGGCTGCTAATCTGTCCTGGTTAGCCATCCAATCATCATCCCTATGGATGTATTCCTCCCTCCAATCCTTCCTCACGGTTGGACTTGACCTGATTGGTCAACTCTGGATCCTCCGCATTTCCTGGCGTCACCTCACGACTGGATGCTTCCTCCTGAAGATTCCAAAAGATCCTAGGAACCGCTGCACACAGATTGTGCCAGAGTATCTGTTTATCCCCACAGGTATTCACGAGTACAGCAGCCTGTACTCCGGTCCACAGCCCTTGCATACTGGACTGTCCTGGTCGCAAATCCTCTCTATTTGCTACCCTCGCTACTCCCAGGCGTCCTCTTCATCCTCCCTTCTCTCTGACTGAGAAGTATTTGGCCAATAGCACAGCCAATTCCGAGTTTGTCATTCCTGAACTCTCCATCATCCCCACCATAGAATTCCTATTGGCGGAACAAAACTCCGACCAGAGATGTGCCTAGATGCAATTTCCTCTCTCTATCTTCCTCTTTAGTTTATTCTTCCACCAATTCATCATTGTACCACCCGCAATAAGCACTGCCACCGGACTCAGACAATGATCCACTGCTGAGCATATCTCTCCTCATCTTGCTCATGTGCCAATCATTCATCCATCAATTGATGCCTTCGACCCCACTACTCGGACCCTGCTGTCTTCATCATAACTTTCAGCATTCCCTCGTAGGTTGTTGCCCATCCTCTCTGTCCTCTGGCCAGGCATTGGTTTGCCCTTGGTCTTCGCGTGGTAGCTCAGAATGTAGAAAGGGGGTAATGTTATGATTTGTTTCCTTTTTATCTCCTTTGTCTCACAGTCTAGCTCGCATTCCTAATGCTCGCTACCCTGTAGACCCCTTTGACTTCTCTTTCATCTCACAGTCTAGCTCACACTCCCATGCTCACTATACTGCAGACTTTGTAGCCATTCCTACACTTCGGTGTCTGAACCCCATGGACTACATTTTATCCATCACGTGATTCTTTCACTCACATGACTATTATCCTTTTCATAGCCATTCCCACGCCACCAAGCGCAGATCATGGACTACCGTTTCCGATGACTCACCTCATGGTTCGTCATCTTAGATTGCCTTTCTCCTCGTGTCCTACACGAGTCCCCTTTATGGAATCCCGGTGTTCCCTTTCCCTTTATCACTGGATATCCTAATATGGCCTATTCCTTCCTTTCCATCTACCCTGGACCCACAGCTCTCCGTTGAATTCCTACTATAGATCTCTCGTCCTCAGACCCACGGCTGTCCATTGTATTCTTAGCATAGATCTCTCCATCTCTCCTCTTGGCTCTCCACTGGGATATACCTTAGTATCTCCTTTATTCTTTCTTCCTCTTATGGATACTACTTTCCCATGCTTGCCTTACTATATAAGACTCGCACCTTCCTTGTAGTATTCCTTACGCTAGTTCCTACCCGGTACTTAGGACATAGTACTCCCGTACTTGTCAAGTCCCATCTTCATCTATCCCTCATGTCCTTACCTCCAATATCCCAATACTAGCTTTTCTCTCGTCACTGCACTGTGTGCATCCTCGTCAACCCTCAGTCTGGCACTGTGACCACCACCATCCTTCAAATCTCTCTTCACAGTCCTTCCTTAATCCTTGAACTCTCTTCCAGAGTCCCTTACTATTGTTAAATCCTCTGTTCATCAGTCTGAGACTGACCAACTTTGCTGTACATCGATCCCTCGATGTCCCAACTTGAAGTTGGCCTCCGTCCTCGTCCCCTGCAGTATTCCTCCTGCAGTTTCCTTGTCCTCTGGCCTTTCTCCTTGGCCTTCCGATCTTCCCTTGAACCCTCTCGGGTTCCTACACCTTCCAGCCTGACCGTCTATCAGGCTCACATCGTTCCTCCTCCTGGTAGCCCTTTCCAGGATCCCCGACCCCTAGGAGTACTGTGCTCCTTGCCACTGGGTGGAGCAACAGCTCCATACCTTCCGCCCAATCCCTCAGGGGCTTGGTTGTAACAGATAGTATTCTGAGGGGAGCTAGCATGAGTGGCAAGGTCAAAGATGAGGGATAGCTAGCTCAACAGAGACTAAGTGTACTGAGTGGAGATGATAGCATCGTATTCTGGTTATGCTAAGACTAGTGTACAGGAATATACACAGATGAGTTATATACAACTACTACTGGTACTCAGGAAGTCAAAGGAACTATATGGAAGAGGCTCAAGGTATCAGTAGTACTACCAGATTGGGAGAAACCCTAAGAAAGGGGATAGAGGTGAAATGGGGTGAACCCGGATGTAGTCTGATCTGGTCTAGGTGAGGGAAAAGAGGGGAACTTGTGTAAGTAATGGAGCTCCGTGTTGGCGGGAGGAGCGAGTCGAGTGAGATAGACCAAAGTAAGAGGCCTCATGCCTGAGTGGGTCAGTGGAGGCACTACAGATGGGTAGGCAGAAGCTGCTATCAGATAGTCCAGAGATAGGGGCAAAAGAAGTTAAGTAGTCTGAGCGTCAAGATGACATGGCTTAGTACAAAGACAGAGAGGAGAAAAAGGTTACCAGGGTGTCCCACGAGCTGTTGTAACAACTGGTCTAGATCCATGTGTTACGAACTCTTTTTTCTTTTCCTAACCTAACTACACTACTTATCCACTCATAGTCTATACTTTTCCTTCTCTATATTTTGTCACAACAGGTCACATGACTTCCCCCTATCTTTCTTCTCTCACAATCACGTGACCAGACCTAGACTCCTATGATGTCAGATCATGTGACTGGTCTAGACCATGACATCATAGATAAGAGTCTATTCTGCTATTGGTTGTACCTTTTGTTATCTATCATACCATCTCCCATGATATAT
>JBBPJV010001080.1:0-11524 GCA_038088915.1 Sutorius aff. eximius
CTTTCTTGTGTTGTGCCTCATTGGAGTTTCAGCCATACAAAGGGGGTAATGTTATGTTTTGTTTCCTTTTTCCTTGCCAACCCCACCTCAAGGCTAGTCCAACCTCACCAGTTGTCCTATCCTTTCATGGTTGGTCTTGCCTATTTTCTTCATGTTGACTCATTTCTGTTACTCTTAGCCTTACTTTCACTCATCAACACCCTTACCTTTTTTTCACAAGTATACTTCGTCACTACCTACTCCATTCCTTGTATACTTGCTTTACCTATCTATCAAGAGAGAACTACTATGCTTACTCTTCTACATTAGTGTCTCCACTACTGCAGCCCTCACCAGAGTCTTGTAGTACTAGCCTCCACTAGCACCTCTTGTACCATCACCATCTACAATCTACTCTTGACTCTCACTTAGGCTTTGCCTAGTGTGACCTTGCCAAGACTAGTCTCTCACTACTTGACCTCTCTTCTACAAAGGGGGTATTATTGTGGGCATTGCATTCCAATTCTCGACCCTTGACCTGGACATCTGTCCACTTCACTCAGGCATCTCTCACCACCCTCGTCCTTCATCCTTGACAGTCTTTTACCCACTGTTGAGTGGTAGTTCCTTCCTTGAACATGTTTTGTTGCTACACCCTAGGCAATTCCTCATAACCTTGAACCCTTGATCCACCATCACCACCCCACATCCTTGACCCCATGGGTTGTAGGTGGTTATCAAGAGCTACACCTGGTCCTACCCAGAACAGTTGTAACACCCACCTATATCCTCCTTGCATGACATGCAATCACACTACAATCATGATGCAAAGCCTGTCCTTGCATATTTTGTGTGCAAGGATGTGTTCTGCATCATGTAACATGTACACATACATTGCAATGGCACCCTCAAATCCCTGCCAACATTAGTTGGGTCACATTCATGCACCCCAGATTCAGGTATTGTATTCTGGTTGATGGAGACCTTAAACTGGATTAGAGGTGAACATACCACCTTGGCCCCTGTTTCTGCTGCCCTGACTCATCAATCCTCCCAGTTACATGTATTTCAAGTGCTTTGGGATGACAATGCAACTATCAATGAACTCTCTCAGAGCATTGCAGCATCTGTGTCTGGAATGTGATGGAAGGAAACATAGCCTTAGTAAGTGGAAGGTAACAGAAGGTAATGGAAGGTATGGCTATGGAGAAAAGAAATGTAATCCATAGGAATTGAACTCTGGTCTGGATGAAGACAGGGAAAAGAGACAGATAAGGTAAGGGTGGAAAGAAATTGTAACATTACCCCCTTAGTACATTTGAATAACTGATGAGAAAGAGGAATCAGGCTGGAGGAGGGAAAGGGGGAATGTGAGACAGAGAATAGAAATATAAGAAGAGAAACAAACCAACTCCAATTACAACTAAGGCTAGCACAGCTAGCAAGGGAAGTAAATGGACTGGTGCAACAGGTGGAATCAATACCAGACTCCATCTGCATCTATTGAGATGTGTCTCCATAAAATTCATCCAGGATGGGAGAGCATTCTGTCCTGGGAGGAGGAACTTGAGTAGGACAAGGGAAGGAATGGGATCCTTGACCACTGGTTATTCTGGCAGAGAGGAGGTGGCATCAAGAGGAGGTGGAGGATCTAGCAGATCAGGTGGAAGTTGGTGAAGTAGGAGGAGAAATAGCTATAGGAGGATGGATGTGAGGACATGCAGATTGGTTGTGGCCTGGTGAGGAGATAAGGCAATATGGGCACTGATACTTGGGGCAGTCTACCCATTGGTGTCCAAGTTGATGGCAGGCAAAACAGGCATCTTTGTAGCAAGGATGGGAGTGAGGGGGGATGGTGTTACGACTGCTCCGGGTAGGATCAGGCGTAGCTTCTGAGGATCACCTTCTACCACTAGGGTCTAGGGTTGAGAGTGAAGAGGACGAGTGACGATGAGGATGAGCGAGGACAAGTTGCTATGATGGAGCGATAGGGACTATGGTGACAAGGTAACGGTCTCTAGCATAGAGAACTGTAGATGACAATGGTGACGACAGAGGAGGTGTGAATACACCGACGAGTGATGAGACGCAATGCTCAAAGACTACCCCCTTTGTAGAAAGGCGGGTGGAGACGAAGGTCGAAGGTTATGACTGCTAGTCAAGAGTTCTCACTAGGCGAGGCCTAAGTGAAATCAAGAGTGGATTGAGATGATCGAAGTACAGAAGAGAACTAGCGTGAGGAAATATCTACAATGGCTACGGGTTTATATAGTACTAAAGCCTGGGAAAGAGTTACCCGCTAGGGTAGGCATTATGTAACCAGCAATCAGAGATGACGAAGGCGATGAAATGTAAGTAAAGGGCAAAGAAGTGTAGGCAAGGAGTAAGCGTGCTGCCGGCAAGTGATAGGACAGAAAGTGGGATGGGAGTGAGGCAGTGCGAGCAGGGGAAACTAATAGTACAGGAGAGGAGGAAAAAAAGGAATCGTAACAGATGGCATTCCCATTGTTCCCAGTCCAGTATGCTTTGGTCCAAGCAAGGGCTACTTTTTCCACTTTATTGAGAGGGGACAATGAGGCGGAGGGGGTGAGGATTGAATGGGAGGCATACCTTGGCTGGAAAATAGGTCTTGCTGATATCTATCCATGTCTGCAAGAAACTCTCCTAGCTCCAGCTGAAATGCTAGGGAGACAAAGGCAAAGCAGAGTTTGGTGTAAATATTGGCTACTAAAATAGCAGCAGGGGTTCCTAATCCTGGGACTCCTCAGGCATCTCATTGCCACCCTCATTACTCATCCTTCCCAGTCTTCTATCCACTGTTGAGTGGTAGTTACTCCCTTGCATGTGTCTTGTTGCCACACCTAAGGCAACTCCTCCTTCATCACCCCTTAACCCTTGATCCTAGTTAACTGTGACTCATCATAGGTGGTTACTCAAGAGCTATGCCTGGTCCTATCTGAAACAGTCATAACAGAAGGCTAACAGACAATGGTGCAAAGTTTAACCTCATTAGACCATTGGAGGCCATGCTTTTTCTCATAGAAGGCTAACTATCACAAACACTGATGCACTTTTTACTGCATGGAAAGGCTAATCCAAAACCACAACCATGGAGTGATCAACCCCAAAGGGATACAGTTTCAACTCCTAAACCCAATTATGTGACATGGTTCTGACCATTGCATTGTGGTAAAGGGTTGATGGTGATCTTTTTCACATGTCTTGTGTTTGGGGCACAGCATGAATATGTCAGTCAGCCAGCATTGCATAGTCTGCAGAGTGGTAGTGCTTTCCATTGGCACAACTGAATGCATGACCTGACATCCTGTGTGCACTGGAGTAAGAGAATCTGCTCTCATGGGTAGCAACCCATACTGCTTGGAAATGCTATGTATTTCATTGGACAAGTTGCTTGCCTGTATGTTTTCCACTGAGGTCTGCCCATTCAATCAGACCCATTGTCTTTTTCAGCAGCTGTTGATGGCTGGTTGCAAACATGGCTGATTCTGTTATGATACCATTCCCTTTAACCTAACTTTTATCCTAGTCTAGGATTAGCCTAGCTAGTTGGACTACATTGGACCACATCATACACTTTGGACTTAGTCATATTTCCTGTAGCATAGCTCACATGATCGGTCAGCACCCAATCCTGTCATGTGATTCCCTATTCCCATCCCTGGCACATGACCTAGTCATGTGACCATATGTACCATAGAGTATTCTGGACTCTCTTATATATCTATGATGTCATAGGGTCTAGACCACTACATCATAGTCTAGCCCCTTACATCACCACCTTCTCTTATATACTTGTACCCTTATTTAGCATTCAGGGTACCAGCACAGCATGGTCTGTGCACTGGCCCTTTGCATATATAAAGGGCATGGTGAGATGGACTGGATTCCCTCCAGTCTTGTCAACCTGTGCATTATCTGGATCTAAGGGGGAGTGGCCTTCACTGCTACTATGCTCCTCTTCCAGTGCTAAATGCTCATACAGACTGCCACTCTCTTCCTTATCATCGTACACCATTGCCAGGCATCATAGCCAGTCCTCTCGTTCTTCATCGTTAGTTATTAGCATGTCATTGGGTAAGCCTTCCAATGCCATGCACTTGGGGCTAGAGCTTGAGTCCTACTCACCCTATGAGTTCCTCCTTGGGCTCATTACAGATTCAAGATCATGTTCTTTTGGTCCATTGCTGCACATCCTGGTTCCTGTCGGTCCATTGCATTACTGGTTGTTGTTGTGCCAATCATACAGCATTTGGCTCAATGATTTCCCCAAGGCAGGTCTCTGGTTTCCCCCTCATGGTGACCCAGCATACAGCCCTTAGACCATAACTACCTGTTAAAATTATAGTGCTTTATTCATTTATCAACACTATAGTTATTTCTCTCATGATATAGTGATTATATTTCGCTTTATCATGTCTAGGCTCCTCACATAACAGATCTAGTTCATTCTATGGCTAGAACAGTCTAGGACTGGCATTGATCTGTCCTGAGCTATTCATGATATCTTTCCCTTATCATTTCAATTGTTGTTTAGGGTATGATATCATTCACTGCTGTACCAATAGTATTTCTACTTCATATCTTCACAGCTATCAACCAATTGCTATCCATTCTAACATAGAATCACCACTTTACATCTCCATTCCAAAGTATCACAGAGATGTATAAAGATTCAGGTCCTTATGACCCATAAATCTCTAAGCTTTTCTCCACATCTTTCAGAGTGAAGCTCCAAGTCTTTTCAAGTACTTCGACTGTAACTGGTGAGTATCTCCCACCAGTAACTCATTCCCTATCACTGTTGCCTGTGCACCCAAGCGAAACACATTGTTTCGTTACTACCATCATCAGAAAGTCTGTCTCCATGGCTGTGGTAGGTTGGCATGCCCCATCAATCATTGGCAGATTTTAGATGATATATCTTTTTTGTTCAAGTCTATAAGCATATGGCATCTATGGCTGCCTCCAATGAGCATCTCGCACAAAGTGCGGGCATAGAAGCATGCCGGACAAGGTCGAAACGTGGACGTCCAGAGGACCCTTCTATTTAACTTGCCCCCCTACCTAATGAAATCATGATCCGATCGAAGCATGATGTGCTGTCATCTATGAGCAGAGACTTACGAGAGGGAAGTTAGGAAGCCGCAGGAGATGGTGATGACAACAGAAGGCTCCTTTTCCGACAACTGGTTGAGTTGGCTATCGTTCTCTAATTTGATGTCGAGTGGACCGCGTCCCTCGAGTACATGCGCTCGCAGAAAGACACTGGGATTCGACCATGCCTGTTTCGAGTCAGTCAACCACCCACCAGCCCTGGATCCTAAGGTGCTCTCAACTTTGGTGACCCTGTGCGTGCACTTATTTCTTCGTCCCGTTCTTGCCCGCTTGCCATAATGGTAGTTCTTCACCAGAGAAACCTCTCAGAACCCTCGCGTCTTTGTTCACCCTCACTCGCATCACTGCGTCCAACTCTCTTCTGTGCCCGACACCCATCGTTTAATCCTTTGATACTCACTTGACTCACGTGACCGAACCTGGTAGGGCCATTCATGCATTCGCCAATCTCGAGCATCTCCATGGTTCAAAATTGTGCTAATGTTCCCCTTGCCTCCTCCATACATTCAGGTGAAGTCGGTATGGACACAAGACGGCCCATCTTGGCTTTCGTCGCGTCCGCTCTACCAGAGAGTCATCCCCACGTCTCCTCTCTGGCAGACAATCTCGAGGAGCATATCAGCAAGATTGTCGTGACCCCAGAGACATATTTACTCGGCAATCACACTTCCGTTGGCATGTCTTTGTACAATGTTCCTGGCGTGGTTGGCAAAGTCAAGGCCCGCATTGTTTGGATCCAGGTCTCCACCGAGCATGGCATCAGGCTTGAGCTGGTTCACCGCGTTGCATACAATCATATGTGTGGTGGGACGGCATAGATTAAAATCAATGAATCCAAGAAAGTAGAGTGTGAGGGGAAGGGAGGGTTCAGACGACGGGAGAGAGTGGCGAGGCCGACCCACCAAGAATAGTTCAGTCCGAATCCCACCCACGCTACCCGACCGCCGATGCCTATATCTTATATGAGGAACGTATGAGGAGTCTCGTCAATTCCTCGTGCAAGAAGCATGACGAGTGATTCCAGGCATAAGCGAAGCTGGGCAAATGTGACGGCAGTGACTCTGTCGTCAAGTGCTTATACAAGCCCAGGAATCGTTCAAGATCAAGCATGGTACTTGCTCTTGCACACCAGCCAACCTTGCCGTCGTTCCGTCGATGGAGAGGGTTTTCTGCTCGATCACAATCCCAGACTCGTGTGGAATCCGCAATCTGATGATTGGCCCGCCAGTACGCTATTGGAACTTTGAGTATGAGACATGCTCTACTGTAAACGCGTAGGATGATTTAGCATCGTTCAGCTCGAATGACGGTTGCACATCGCCATGTGGTATAACTTTGGCAGCTCACATTGTATGGTCGCAATGAATCGTCCGAGTCGGATGTCAAATGATGGACTCGTTTTCCGAAATGTCGTGTTTGAGCGCAGATTTCCGACTTCAAAGAAGGCTCGACCAATAGTTCCTGTTCGCCTAGGGTAATGGCAGAGAGGTTGGCAGGGTCACTTCGACATGAGTGTACGCCGTACTCAAAATCTCAAGTCAAACCGCATATGGTTAAGTAAGTCAGGCTTCAATCCTTCCTCGCTAGTCAACGATACTATCCAACGCCGCCCTGGCCCAAAAAATTAAGAGCGACGGATCCTCGAATGGGTCAGGACCAACCACGCGCCGTCCGCGGTGGGGTATAGTCGTCTGCTCGTGGTGAGATGCGCACAAGGAAGTCGAGAGCACTGACTACTTTCGGGCCCGGTCCCCCTTTGGCAAGGCACAAAATAGTAGCCCGACCATGCGAACGTACGGGCAGTCCAAGCCCCAATCCCATCTCGTAAACTCTGATTGAACGGCCATCATCGATTTGTCACGGCCTGGGTACGTTTCGCCCCCTTAATCGCCCACCTAGTCCGCACCGGGCGTGCGGGCGTCTCTCTGCCCACAGCATCAACACGCACCCTCGGGGCTGGTATGATAACATATGGTCGTTTGGTTCTCGAACTATGTCAGAGCTACGCGCACACCACCGACTCGACCTTGATTTAGCAGGACAGTTGATCATACACGCAAGTTGCTCCCGATCGAGTGGGGAACGGTTGTGCAACTCTGGAGCGTGGCGCGGCAACGATATGACAGGGTAAACGTCCCAATTCCACACGACGCCTTGGGTCCCCCTGCCAGATGATGGTGTGGCAGTTGCAGAATGGTACCAACAAATCCATAGCAAGACATTCTGTGGAGCAAGTCGCCCCTCCATTTGTTTTCCGCGGATGTTAACAGAGGGTGACGAGCTAATGGAGTAGGCAGTTAGCCTGTACATATGGTGAGTAATGAGCTATGGTAATGAGTGATATAGGTGAGCTTACCTCCAGTCGTGTATAACGGACTGGAGGAAGCGGGAACGAGCGGTAGCGCTAAGGTGACGGTAGTCCAAAAAAGGAAAGTTAATGAGTGTAGCGTAGGTGACTAGGTGTGTACTATGTACGGGATGGTTCTCCAACAGATGTCAGTTCGTTCCAGTGGGACGATCGTCCCTTCTGGTGAAGTCTGTGATATCAGCTTTCGATCAGGATCAATTTCAGATCGCGGTGCTTTCAATCCAGTAATTTCCTGCTGGTCCTCAGCGTATTCAGAACATCGAGCTTCGAGTCTCGGCACGTCCCACGCGAATGCCCTGGGCCGCTGTCGAGAACCAAGCGAGTGGTTCCCAGCCCTACCTTCGAGAGGAGGTATATTTGCCAGCTTCCGGTGGAACGACGAACAGAATCCGCTCGAAAGCAATGTAAACGTGCAGAATCAACCACAGGTCCACGGGGATATCCGAATCAAAGATGTCGTTTTGTGCCCCATATCAGCTAACATCGGTCGCAATAACTTGATGGATAGACCTGGAGCCTCACACGGTGTACTTCGGCATGATTCACTTTCAGCAGTTCGCAGGCAGGCCAAAGTAATACATCCAGCTCTACTGACCTTGATAGGCACCGCGTTACCACCGCAACGACCTCTTGATCCTGCTCGGATCGGAAAATAGTCACCACCGCCCTAAATTGCATTTCCGGTTGTTGTCAGGTAGACCATACACCGGCATCTGATTCTCCCAAATCGGGTTTTTCCCGTTGAGACATTTTCACAACGTCCGCTTTCAGTCTTCGTGATGACCCAGTGGCGACTCGTTCTACTGTTTTTAGGTTATCACCTTCACTAGCCGTTTTCAACCTTGAATCGAAGACCCTGCCCGTGACGCGGGAGGCCGGCACAAACCGTCAACGTACAGGAACTTGGAACGAAACTTTTTTTCGTGCTTGCCTTGATACCGTGTTGTGATAGATACGGCAGGTGCGCCCCTTTTATCACCGCCTGTCCGAACACGCCACGAGGCGAACATTTGGTATACTGCGCACCCCTTCATCACCGCCCACATGGCATCAGTAATCTTTCAATCCCTTGTCCAAATAGGTCGTGAGGTAAACATTTGGTTTGCCGACCATCCCACATAATGAGGAGGCCACATGACGAGGAGGTACAAGACTGATGCAGGTTGTAGTAACATCCGTCTCCTCGACATTAACACCTCGTTTGTTCTTAAGCCATTGCACCACAGCTAACAGTATAGTGTGTCTCATACCAGTGATGTCATCCAACATACAATCTGCCTTGTGGTTACTGCAGATGAACAACTATGCATCCTGTAGGGCAATCTATCCCCTTGGTCAATGACTAAGCTCAGAGACATTCATAGTTGTTACCATTGTGATTGTTGTATATGATCATTGTGAGTCATGCCTCCATCCAAGTCATATGAACCCACCTTGGGGATTATGCTTGATATTCTGAACTAACCACTATGATCATACCATGGTAGTTGTTACGACTGTTCCGGGTAGGACCAGGCGTAGCTTCTGAGGATCACCTCTTGCCACAAGGTTTTAGGGTTACGAATGGTGGGGGCGATTGACGGTGAAGGCGAGTGACGAAGGGTTGCTACGAATAGCAACAGAACGAGAGTAACAGAGTAACAGCCTCACGAGTAGAGGGCAGTAAACGATGTGGGTAGGAACCGAGGAGGTGCGGATACACCGACGAGGGATGAGACACAATGCTCAAGAACTACCCCCTTTGTAGAAAGGCGGGTGGAGACGAAGGACGAAGGTGATGACGACTAGTCAAGAATTCTCACTAGGCGAGGCCTAAGTGAAGTCAAGTATAGATTGAGATGATCGAAGTACAGAAGAGAACTAGCGTGAGGAAATATCTACAGAGGTTATGGGTTTATATAGTAGTAAGGCCTGGGAAAGAGTTACCCGACTGGGTAAGTATTATGTAACCGAGAGTCTTTGGTGAGGAAAGAAATGTAGCGTAAGTAAAGGGTAAGTACGCTGCCGGCAATTGATAAGGTGGAGAGTGGGGTGGGAGAGTGGCAGCACGAGTAGAGGAAACTGGTAGTACACAAGGGAAGGAAAAAGAAATCGTAACAGTACCCCCTTTGTACACTTGAGGCACCGACGAGAGAAAAACCCATCCTAATTGTCGAATCCCAAAGAACCTGTCATGTTCCTTTCAGCATCGTAGTCAAGGGAGTAGTTGATATCGGGGTCGTAGTGGGGAATGGAAGAGGGTTTGTGGAAGTAGATGTCGCGACGACGCTGGGGTCCCGGACCGGTGGTGATACGACGGGTGCTGATTCTAGGGGATGCGCGGGCAGACCGGGTGGGTCCATTGGACTGAGTGGATCTGGAAGAGGCTGAGGACGAGGAGGTGGATATCATGGGCGGGTGAGCCCGTCGACGAAGTGGGCATCTACGCTGGGCGTGGCCAGGGGCGAATCGGAGGCAGATGGGGCATTGATAGACTGGGCAAGCGACCCGATTATGTCCCAACTGGTGGCAATGGAAACACGCCTCCAAGTAGCGAGGGTGACTTCGAAGGAGGGGGGTTCGACCGGCATTACCGGTCCAGTAAGCCTCAACTCTGTCCATGAGCGCTGCTTCTTCAGAGTTGAGGGGGGAGGACAAGACCGACGGAGTGGATGGTGGAATGGGGACTGGATCAGGGGAACCAATGCATTGCTCCAAGGGTCCTTCTCTAGCTAGTTCCCGGACATATCTGGTGACGTCATGTAGTAGTTCTCCAAATTGGAGTTGAAATCCGAGTTGAGCCAGAGCAGAACGGAGTTCACTGTACACGGAATGGGTGATAGTATGGTGGAGTTCGGATCTGGCTTTGTTCGACTCCATGTGGGTAAGAATTCCGAGGCGTTCTGATTGGAGCATGGCTTGATAGAGGGCGTAAAGGGGAGAGTCCATGTCGAGGTGGGATTCAATGGGAACTACGAGACGGGACGAGGACAGATAGTGGTACATGGACAGTTCGTAGTCCTGATTGGGCACTCCCGGCCTGTTAGCGTGGGCACCGTCAGGGAGGTCGATGGTGTCAACTCCGAGTCTGATCTGGTCTGAGGGTGTGGATAGGATTGACGTAGGTACGGGTTCAGTTTCTTCTTGCGGCGGGGCCGACGATATACAAAAGGACATGGGTGAGGACTCGTCTCCCCATCTGGATACTGAGACCGATGATTCAGTGTCTAACAATGAACTAAGAGCGGAGGGATCCTCTAATACTAAAGCCTCAATGGCGGCTTCGGTGGCATTGAGGGGGGTAGGGTAGGTGATGGCCATTCCGGAAAGTAGTAGTCATCGGTTTAGAAGACGGAGGGCAGAGATGGGCAATTGAGACATGGGGAAAGGAGCGAGGGTGGAGTCCTTTATATTCCTTCAGAGCAGCTTTTGAATGTTTCAAGTTCCGTTCTGGGATTCACGAATCGTCTTCCGGTGGGTATCCTTTCCATTGGATCAGGAATTGATGGAAAGACGGGGTTCCGCGATGCCGAAGGATCTTCTCAATTTCAAACTCTTCTTCTCCTTCTACAAGTTCCGCGGGCTTCCGTGTCAAATTGGGGCCATGGACTCCCGTCTCTATATATGGGGATAGAAGAGAAACGTGGAAGACTGGGTGGATCTTCCAGGTACTGGGGAGGCGGAGTTTATACAATATCAGGGACAGTACCTGGGTAATGGTAAAGGGTCCTTCCCGCTTCGGGGCTAGTTTTGGGAAGGCAACGGAGCATTTCAAATTCTTGGCTTCCAGCCAGACTTTGTCTCCTTTTTGAAATGGGTGGAACTTCGAGCAGTTCCTATTGGTCATGACTTGGCGCACAAGTTCATGGGCTGCCAGAGCTTCATCTCGTGCTGCAAGCAGAGCCTTGATGCGAACGTCTACGGCGGGAGTTTGCAAGGAGGGTTTCAGGATTGATGGGAGAGGAATGGGTTCGTATCCCATCATCAGAAAGAATGGCGATCTTCTGGTGACGGAGTGGGGTCTATGGTTATGGGTGAATTCCGCGTGGGTGATGGATTCGG
>JBBPJV010001081.1:0-11517 GCA_038088915.1 Sutorius aff. eximius
TGAGCCTCAGCACTGGAGGGGAAGCATAGAGCAGCTGAGGCCGCTCCCCCTTAAGCCCAGGTAATGCACAGGTTGACAAGACTGGAGGGAATCCAGTCCATCTCACCATGCCCTATATATATGCAGAGAGGCCAGTGCACAGACCATGCTGTGCTGTACCCCTGATACTAAATAAGAACATGTCTATGTAACGAGAGAGGTGACGTAAGGGGCTAGACTATGATGTAGTGGTCTAGACCCTCTGACGTCATAAGTATGGTAATAGTCTGTAAGTACGTATGGTCACATGACTAGGTCATGTGCCAGGGACGGGAATGGTAATCACGTGACAGGATCGGGTGCAGACCGATCACGTGAGCTATAGTACAGGAAATACGATGAAGTCCAGAATACGATGTAGAGTCCAAAGTGAAGCGAAAGTGTAGTACTAGCTAGGCTAACCCTAGACTAGGATAAAGTTAGGTTAAAGAGGATGGTATCGTAACATCCAGTGCTGAGGCTCATACTTGACTATTCCATTCTCTTCCTCATTGTTTACACCATTGCTGGGCATCATAGCCAGTTCTCTATTCATTGATCATCATTAGCATATCATCAGGTGGTCCTCCAATGCTGTGTGCTTCACCACCTTCACTCATGGTATCCATCCTGCGTGTTCTCTCACTCATACAAACGTTGCTGGGCATCATAGCCAGTTCTTTGTTCCACCCTGGCATTGCTCGGTTCCATTCGGCCTTTGATAGATCTCGTTTCACTCCAGGTAATGCCCAAGTGAACTAGACTGGGGAGCAGTCATAGTATCACCCAGGTATATATACCAATGCCAAGACTACTTACTAATACATGACTAATATATAGTGGGAATGGTATGATAGATAAGAGAAAGGTATACCAATAGCATAAGGGGCTCTTATCTATGATGTCATGGATCTAGACCAGTCATGTGATCTGACATCATAGAGTCCAGGCCCTAGTCACGTGATCATGAAAAAGAAAAGATAGGGGGAAAGTCACATGACCTAGTGTGACAAAATAAAGAGAACAAAGAGTAGACTACGAGTGTTTGCGTTGAGAGTTAGGAAAATTAAATACGTATTGTAACAGAAAGGAGTGGTCTACATGCCAGATCACTCATATGGTGGCAAGTTTTGTCCTAGGATCCACATATGGATCCATATACTGTAATTAGTACTGGTGATCATGCTGGGGCCAGTGTCATTCGGCTGCAGAACTTTCCCAAGTCGTACAGGGGTGTTGTTGCAAATGTGTGTCATTGGACGGTGGTGGCTATTGCACTAGCAAGTGATGGCTCACAGCAGTCGCATACCGGTCCAGATGTATGATGCCGAGGTCAATCCAGGGTGCGATCATGGCCTGCTGTCCCTTGCCAACTTCCGTTGGTGCATGTCCGTTGGTGGCTCTAACACAAAGGGATGCATACTCATATGCAGCCTCACCACAATCTATTCACACCAAGCCTAACTTGCTCCCAGCACCTCCCTTCGCCGAATTTCTCTCCGCACCTCGCTTGAAGGTGGTTCGGGTTCCGCGGGATGAAATGGGGCCTAGCTGCAGGGTCGGTTTCCTGCTCGCCAGCAGTGGAGCCGGATGGCACGTCTAGAGAGAGAATCCGACCAGCGGGAATTTATGTTCGCTCGTCGCGACCATGCGCTCATCTCACGAGCCTGTTGTTTGAGGCCGGATGTAAGGCATGGCGTAGAATTACACGGATGGGACTTTCCGTAATCCAGGTGACATGGGCAAAGAGCGTGCCTTGGACATTACATCCAATCCAAACATCCGGCGGCCGCCGTTGGGACTGATCCTGCTTACTTGGTGACAAGGTAGCTCTCTCTCTCCTTCCCCATCCTTCAGTCATCAAAGGTGGTAGAAAATCGTGCGTAGCAGTCGCGGTCGGGATCGGACATTAGGGAGGTTCTGGCTCGCTCACGTTTGCCTTGTTGTCTCTCGCTCGGACTCCCGATCCTCATCTGCGCAACTGTCAATCACCAGCTTCGCCTCGTTGTAGTCCTGATACACCCGCGGTTCCGCGGCAGGAAGGTTTAAAGTTCAACTTGGACGTCAGGAACCCAGAGGAGGGTCGCTAAGCCGAGCTCCAAGGACGAATTCACATGACAGATTTGTGACAGATCATACGTCACGCATCACGTTCCAGTTTTGTAACTTTGTACGACGACGGGTTCCGATCTAGCCTGAAGGGACGACTACGTGCGCTCCTCGGTGTACACCATGGCCCATATCGGTAACGTACCATCTTCAACTCGGCGGGACGTTTCTACGACCAGCAGAACTCACCGCCGCCCCTCACGTGAAACATGTGAGATGACAACGTCTACACCAAGCTCTGGACGCATGATAGGGACCCATTGGCCTGGCCATCTTTACCCAGTTCATCTCGATCACCCCGACTTCTCCCCCGTCGTTATCATGTGTCCCCAACATGATACATCGCCCGCCTCTCGCCCCCTCCGGAGGTAATCACAAACATCTCCACATCTCCGCTTGAGATCGGAGGTGTCGAAAACCCAAACGCGTCGTCGATAGTTCGCGATTGGATCTGCACAGTGCGCATATGCATTTCGCGGATGTTCAAGACAAACCGAGGTACGACGGGAATCAAGATCATGGTGTCGACCAAAACCAGGACGGAAAACCAAATGATCGGGGTTCCCCAGGCAACCGTGTTCAACAGATAGAAAATCAGAACCCTGATTGTGTGGAAGAACGTCAGACCGAATTTCATACGAGATGAGACACGAGAGATACGGAGAGAACGAGGATATATGAGAGACCTACACGAAAAAATAAATGATACCTTCCCTCACAAGCAGCTTCAAGTATCGGTTTAGCTGCCATCGCTTGGTCACCACGTATGTCGTATACAATTCCTCAAATGTGGGGATGACAGCGAGGACAAACATCAGACCACCCAGAATGCAGTTGGTAACGAGGGCAATCTTCGACAGAACCGCATTGTATGTGTGAAAACAAATCGAGAGCTCGCGGCCGTGGGGGTCAGTAACTAATGAAATAGAAATGTGAAAAGCGTCGTGCGCGATTTAAATCTCAAAACTCACCGGTGTGATAGACATAAACATTAGTAGCCGTGCCCGCGTTAACAAACTGGATGATGACATTCGGTATGTAAACCAGGAGGAGGATGCCAAGTATCAATTTGGATCGGCCCCACATTGCATACACACGCAGAATCATCAAAACTGTGGCTGACATCAATACGGAGGGAGAAAGGCGAGTACGCATGGGAACACACGATCTGCGGCAGCAAAGAACACCACGAACATGGTTAAACATGCAATAAACAATCCAAAGCCTTGAAGACATGCATATCTTATTAGTGAATCCTGAAGCGCTGTGGCGATTTGCACTTACACCTGAGGAGCCATTAATGATGAAGAAACACAGAAGAGGGAATATGAGTACATCTATCGCAACAATGGATCACGGTAAGCAGCCAATCAGCCAGTTTCAGACATAAAAGCCAACCGTAGCAGGATCAGAAATAAAAGTACTGTTGACTTGATGTACTTGTCAGTCTAATCAGCATCGAATTACATCTCCGAGCATACCGAACGAAGCAGAGCTTCCCCACGAATTCAACATTAGCCAAATATACACAACCTATCCCAATGGAAATGAACCCACATGACGCTACAAAGGCCACAGTAACGGACCTGTTGGAACGGTCAGTTCGAAACACATGGAGGACCAGATTTTGCAACGGTTTCTACGCACAACAAGGAACAGGGTGGAGATCCAGGTCCATGGCCTGTGCTGCCAGGTGCAGTACGACCATAAGATATGGAACTACGCGAAAACATTCAATAACTGACCCAAACATACTCTATCTTCGCGGATCGTCAGCTATAAGTCGAGAGGCAGAGAGAACAAGACAAAATACCTCTTTGTCAATAGTGAGAACTAGTGTAATGAGGCGACAATGCGAGTGCGATTCCGATGTGAAAAATCGTGTTCCGGAACAAACGGACTACTCAACTATAATCATAACAAACAGTAGTGACGACGGCAACTGCGTGGACTCTAAGGTGAGAACAATTGTGCACCACAATGGGAACGACTGGACTCACCGCATGTGTAGTCGCTTTGGTGAAGTGCCTTCAAGACATTCAAAAGACTGGAAGACATGAGGGACCCAGTGCGACAATGTCTGAAGGGAGAAAGTACAGTAGGGAATGATCAGACAAAGACAAATCAGAGGACTAAAATATGTAATAAACACCCAGTATAGGCGCCCCGATCTCATCGGAGAAACCGACAGCGTTTAGTATATCCGCGGCTGTCTCCTGACTGCGACAGGATATGTAATGTTCGCTAGCCGTTCTTGCTCTGGGTCGGAGGTCAGCGCTTCGCAGGCCTACCAGTGACCCATGCTGATCCCCTTACCGACAGCACGACATCTCATAGCCTCCGTTACCGGTCATATTAGCTTGCGGCTAAGCGAGGAATCTGTACCTTGGCCCGATTCTTCTGATGGATTAAATGGCCCTGATTTGAATCACAAGGGTAATGATAGACGAATTATCATGAACTTACCGATTGTTCGTTCTGACAGGGAGGCAGTGGGAGGACCGAGCGGGGTAGGCAACATTTGTTTTTTCCTGCCGAACCGCCTTCGACGAGAATTCAACCTAGCTCTTCAAATTGGCCAGCTGTCCACAGAATCACCGGCGCTTGACGAGTCGACGGTCGCCCATTTCCCCGACCACCGTTCGTCGCCTGTGTCGGTCCCTTGCCTACCACGCCCGCGTTTCGTCGGTTCCGAATCGGACACGTCTGCGCGATTTAAATTTTCCGGGTTCCCTGTAGAAGGTCAGACCCACTTTCGTGCTTTCCTTGCCGATGAGTCTACATTGAACCATGTTAGAACTCTTCCGACCACGTCGGAAATTGGGGTCATTTCCCTTTCCCACGCCCTATTGTGACGACCAACTGTGAAGATCCATACATTTCCGTATTCTGAACTTGTTCTTGGTTGATCCGAGTCCACCAGCACATAGATCTTCCCTCCAGCATACATTGTGCGCCAAGCAGACGAAACCGTTTTGTGCACTCGAGTTGCATTGCTTGGATTGTAGAATTCCGCCGTCGTCTTTGACCCCAAACTTGAGAGCGTGGAACAAAGGGTGGCCACTCTGTTGATTGTAGGTTGTGCAAAGTCTGAGCCACGGGATCGCTCGATGTATCCTCTGAATATGGCTTCTGAATACGAATAACACTCAAGTCGAATGGTCCACATGGTCCACTCGCATTCAAGTTGGACAACACCGGGGAACGCATTGAAATGTTCTGAGTAAACTTGCAATAAAACATATGCTTGATGGAGATGGATGAGTCCAAAAGGCGTTGATCCAGTCCAGCTGGTTGTACATAACGTTTTACATGGAAATATTGAATACACGACCTTGTCCAATCATCGGGGGGACGTTCAAGAACCACGCAATCGTGCAACAAAGTCATTCCAATCATCCACATCCCAATGCAGCCTATCTTCACCCGGGCGGATCCGCGTGTTGAAGGAAAAGGAGTCCGTCTGCTGGTTGGATACGAGAGTTGAGGCTTCAGCCACCGGCGGCGAGTTAGATTCTCCCTGAGACACCGTTGACCGTTTTGGTGTATCCGAAGACGCGTTCGTCGACGTGTGTTGATAAGGGGCGACTGACGGGTTGCCGGCGGAGCCAGAGGGGTGCGTAGATTCCACATTAGCCCAATGCGTGTATGCACCCGGGAAAAGACCTGGGTTGACATCGACTACCCCAACGTCGTTGTCACCTGCCCTAGGGACGCTGGTCATGACGAGCCTGTCTACACACCCGCGTTGACCGGTGACGCCTGGTGGAGCATACCCGTTCGGAACGAGCAATGCGCCGCAGACGGAACTGGGTGACCTGATAGGTTCGATGACGGCTTGTTGCGACGTGGACGAGGAACCGCTTGACATTGTATCCACAACTGGGCCGGTTGAAGCTCGCTCGGTTGCACGCGACCGATGTGATTTGCGAGGCCCTGGTTTTCTGGCGCGGAGGGCGCTGTTACTCGTGGCAGGTGGAAGTCCGGTACACGTGACAAACGTAAGAGTTCCAGGGCGAGGGATCAAATGCGGTTGCAAGATATGGCCGTGATCGACCCTACGGTGCCTTGAGAGCAGGGCAGGGTCGTGCGTCTTGAAATTGCACGGCCGAACCTCCGGGCCAGTATCCCTGCTCACAGTGACCGTGTCGAGGCATTCCAGTGGTGTTTCCCCTTTGCTGGAGAAAATGAAATGAGAATGGGGCTGGATTATTGTGGAAGGATAGACACACTGTTTTAGGATGTGTATAGCCAGATTTCGTTTGTCCAGTGTATAAAAGTGACATTCGTCGCAGTAAAAGAGACTGTCGAAGGTCGTCAAGTTGGACGTTGGATATTGCAGCAGAAATGCGCCCGTACCTGGTTGGGTCTGTATGCGTTCTTTTGTGTTTTGTTAACTCCCACTGGCGGGAAAACGCCATCTCGCAATCGTCATGTTTGCAGATGAATTTCTAGAAGAAGTCTATGAATTCCATGCCACATGAGATGAATGAAAAACGCACCTTGAGCGTGACTTTGGGCATATTTCGTGAGATTAAAGCAGAAAATGTAGATAAGAAAAAAGTAATGTACAAGAGAATGACCAGATTCTCGTAGGAAGATGGAGGTTGGGGGTAGGAGTCATCACCTCATAATACCATAGATTATATGTGCGTCGCTTGCACTGTGGACACCTTGAAAGGAGCCAGTGATGTCGACATTGAATCGAAGGTCCTTGACGGGGACAATGCGCCTACCGTTCGGCTGCGCAGGGAAAGCGCGACAGGTGTGAAATGCACAATGGATACGACCTGGGGGAAGAACATATGATCATGTGCCCATAATCAGAAAGGTGGAGACCGTACGGGGCAGGAAAGAATAGACCCAAATTGCCGATAACACTCGGGTTTCTGGCAGTGGTGGACCACCGGATCACGCGCCTCACCGTTACGTACCAGTATCCCGAAGACAATCTAGGATACCCGTCCGACCAATTTATCGAGGAGAAAAGACGGTGGACCCGTTTATCTGTCAATGTCGAGGACGTTCGCGTTCCCGCCGTCCCAATATGAGAGCTCCTGGGTAGCCAAATTCTTGGGTAAGATGATCCATGTATTCACGTCGTGCGACACGGCAAACACGACCACGAACCAAAAAATCGTCGTTCCGATCCTCCTCCGTCCCTTGAACGCATCTCCAGAAGGTTGTGAGAGATGGAACGAACGCCGGATTGCTCCCGCTCCACTGTGGAAATGGAACACCTGGGTGTCAAGAACTCATATCAAAAGTCAAATAGTCAAACTTTACTTTCGGTCTACATTACCCGTCCACACTCAGGCTGATTGAACCCCAATTGGGAGCGAGAATCGCCGGGGCGGCTCTGGATGGTGTTACTCGACATGAGACAACCACTTTGATTGCTTTATCGTCATGATATCTCGGTGGCGTTAGCATTGTACCGGCAGCCCAATTGACAATTTCCACGGGACCAACTGAAAGTCGAGGAAAAATAATCCTTCCAGAACGACACAGTATGGAAGGTTTGGAGTCGCGTCGCGTGACTTGCTGTAACAAACTGGCAGCTCCCGGAGTCGGAGCCGTAGTAGCAACTCTGTCGGACCCGGTAAGATCTCCAAAGCGTACTGCGGCATCACCGGCGAATGTACAGATCTCGTAAGTACCTTTGTCTAGTATCCACTCATTGTCTCCTGCCCATTGGGTATCCACAGTAAATGCAAATCTAGATGTTCTCTGACAGCCTTGGCCGACGTATGTGCAGATGGTTGCCGGGATCACATTTCCACCTCTGCTTTGCGCAGAGTAGAATGGGACAACGGCGCGCAATTTCCGTATGTGTCTACACCCTGTCCTGATGCGCATAAAAGTCGGTAGGTTGTGTGATCCCCAAGCTTCATCGCCCCCTCAATTATTTGGTCGTTCTCTTAGAGCATCATACCCTGCCCCCCTAGAAGGCCACCATGAACCATCTCGTATGTCCTTTGCTTCGCCGCACCAGAGCCCAGACTGAACCATCCACTCTAGACACCATTGTGCGAAGACTTTGACGCCATCGTCGACAAACCATTCCAAACGTTTAGTTACCTCGTATGTTTCTAGCCTTGCTTTCTTGGAATCCAGACTTAACCATTCATTCCTAGGCGTTATCTACGAGTGACTGGGCCGCTATTCTGAAGAAAGCGCCCCACTCCAAGGACGGGACCGCTCGTCATGAGCGCACCGACGGTGCCGATCCACCGGCCGGAGCCCAGCCGATTCGTCCAGGGGTGCCCGCCGACAAAGTCGGCGACGCTGGCGCCATCCTCTATTTGTTGGACTTCGAGACCAACCTGCACGAAGACGATATCTTCTTCCGGGGGACGGGACGCGAGGGTTGTCTGTGCCCTGAAATGATGGTTGATGCGGGCACTGAGGGGTGGTGAATTTATTTTCCTTTAGTTATCTTTCTCTGCATTTTACTGCCTGCTCAGTTATGTATCTTTATCATTTAGTGTATTTCACTCTTGTGTATCAATAAATATTCTCACTCTAGTGTTATTCCTTCAACTGAAACCAATGTAATCGTCATGCACACATCACGTGGATGGGATTTTATGCTCCTCCAGATAAATGCACCTAATCCGATGATCTCATCCACCTCCAACATTGACATTAATGTGTTAGGGAAATATGACGAAATGTATCGTGCACGGAGAGATGACAATCGGTTGGTCCATGTCACCACATCTATATGGGTTAAACGTGAGAATACTATGACGGCGTGCAGACCCGGACAACATGATATAGCAACACAAGAGAGAGACTACCAATCTCCAGGACATCCTGATCCAATCGAATATTGACAGCTTACTGGGTTCGGCGGCATCTGCATGCGCAGTGAGGATCCAAAACAGGCACGAACAATGAGGGATCAGTGGTACGAGGAAACGGCATGATGTGGCAATTATGGTACCCGCTTGGACTCGAGAGAACCCTTTCTCAACTTACGGTGGTCGAAAGAAAAGCGATGCTTGGGTTTCATAACGTCCACCACATCTATAGTGCGTCGTTTGTACACAGGAGGATGGTGTGCAGAGTGGTGCCATCATTTGGTTGTTGTTATTGTCAACGGGCCAACAATACGGGTCCAGACATCTAGCATAACATTCAGAACAAACTACCAGCGCGTAGAGGTCCTAACACTTAATTTTCCAAGGGAAACAAACACCACGAGACGCGGGATCTCGAGGGCTAGTTTGTCGCGCAATCCCGCTCCCATCAACCTCATCAGCGCTGATGCATCGCAGAAACAGAAAGTATCACAACGGACCAGGGAGATGGCATAAAACGACAGACCGCGCTCGAAAAGGGGCATACTCGTGTACGCAGTTAGAAACACCTGGGACGATGGCGCTGAGAACACGCTGGGCCAAGTAGTCGGAAGCCTCGCGCGGGAAACCCCCGACCAGCGTAGATCGCCTGTTCCAGTTAGGTGAATGGAAGAATACAAGTGTACACATCCATACCCACCGACACATCGTACGGCGAAGCCATGCAGACTGCCATTCTGAAAAAGTCGAACCCCCGCGGTGACTTGAAAGGCAACGTTTCCATGCCTGGTCATCGTCCTTAAAAGCACCCACCCACCAGCGTCCGTTGTCCTTCGAGGGTGCTTCGCACAGCACACTTTCACACTGTAGTCACGCACCTTTGTCTCGTTTCTTCATCTTTTGAAGCTTCGTAGCGCTGAGCACGGTTCTGCACCCGCTGTCTTGTGCTCCCATTCTCCGGGTTCCGTGGCGTACTGCGATATGCCACTGGCAGACAAAAATCAGAAGAAAGGTTACGCCCACACGTTTACCCCTAATACACAACCGAATTAATGCGAAAGAGCCGCGGCGGCAGTGCGGTAAATGTTGGTCCGCCGTTTCCATTCTCATAACGCGCCTTATACTCAACGCCGTCCTTGATCCGTTTCTCCACTCATAACTCGGGTGTCGCTCCAACCCTCCGTGCAAAGACCTATTCAATCAATGATGGCTGTTTTGGAACAGTAGCGGCGTGTTATCTATTTCACCAGAGCATGAGGCGCTTGCCTGCCTCGAGGCAGAAGCAAGCAACTGAGTTCGATCACAAATCAGGGCGTATTCACCACATCGTGTCACTCCGCCCTGTCCTTTTGTAGACGGCCGCGCTGTGCAGCATCCGCCCTACATCCATGTGCCAACCGATGCCACGGCTATAAGTACTCCACCTTTTCTTTTCGTTGTCATCTGAACACCTCGTTCGTACTCTCACACTCTCACCCCTTTTTTATTTGCCCGCCTACTTAAGCGGCCCGTTGAACGAGCCCACCGCTCGCTACGCCCTATCAACACCCTCACTCAAGATGATATACCTCTCGTTCCTCTGTATCATGGGCTTATTGCCTATCCTAGTCTCAGCTCATGGATATATCGGGTCCGTGACCATTGATGGTCAATCTTATTCGGGAAACCAGCCAGGCGGGACCACGAATCCAAGTATTATTAGACAGGTCAGCACTTGTCTCTAAAATACTCGACTCCGGATTTGACGCCATCGGCGGGGTAGGTGTCAACGATCTCCCCTGTCAAAGGCGCAACTAACCCATCCATCAATTGTGGCATGAACGCGACCTTGGCTTCCGACGTTGCGAATGCCAATCCAGGCAGCCAGCTGCAGGTTCACTGGGTCGGTGGTTCTACCGGCAGCTCGAAGGTATCTTTGACTGTTCAACCCTTTCCATGGTTCTCACCTTCCTTTTCCGACAGTGGCCCCACAACGTTGGGCCTCTCATGCATTACATGACAAAATGCAGTGGTTCTTGTTCCTCCTATGATTCTACCAATTCCGAGTGGTTCAAGATCTCGGAGCTCGGCCTCGAATCCGACAACTCTACTTGGTATCAGACTAACATTAGTGCGTCATCCTACAAAAAACTAATCATCTGACCTGGCCTTACCGAGCCTGGATACTATAGTGGAGGGCATGCCCGCAAACTTGACTATTCCATCCTCCATCTCTCCTGGCAACTACCTCATCCGCTCCGAGATCATCTCACTTCAGCTTGCCATGAGTGTTGGCGGTGCGGAATTCTATGTCGGTTGTATCCAACTCAGCATCGGAGGCTCAGGTAGTGGTGCGCCGACGAGCAGCGAAGAGTGCACTTTTCCTGGTTGCTATTCGGACAATGATCCGGGAATTTACGACCCTAACGTGGGCTCCCCGATCTTCCTCCCTGAACGGAATATTAATCGAATGACAGGTCTACAACCCACCTTTGACGTACACCTTCCCTGGTCCTCCCGTCGCTGCCTTCGTTGGTAGCGGTGGGAGCGAAGGTGGCACCCAACCCTCCGGTTCTTCTGGCGGCGGTTCTTCTGCCTCACCATC
>JBBPJV010001082.1:0-11510 GCA_038088915.1 Sutorius aff. eximius
ACTTTGACATGGCCATTTTACAAGACGCCGAGCCGCCCACGCGACCCTCGCTCCCCGAGTGTCCAGACCCTTTTAACTCGACTGTGGACGAGCGACAGTCCAGTCCTCTTGAACCGGATGAGACACAGCCGACGAAAGGACTGCGAACGGTAAGCATCTCGTGACCCTGGTAGCGTTGGCTCATACACCTTCAAGGGCACTTTTCCTTTTATCTCCTACAACGTCCTTTTAGGCGGCACACACACGCACTTTGATGACGTGGAATCCTTCCTCTATGTCCTCTTTTTGTTCTTTTTTTCATATGCAGGTCCACTTTCTGGGACGGAGTTGCGCAAGGCTGACGAGGCTGGGTTTGTTCGGTCAACCGGTGCTGGCCGTCTCCCTCATACGAGAAATTGGCCAAAGGAGTACTCCGATTGGGCAGATGGAAATCCGAACCACATAGGAAAACAAAAGCACTCCACCATCACGCACCCCAGCGGCGGAAGGCACATCCTTCAAAGCGCTGAATTCAAAGAATGTCTGGCAAACAATTGGCCAAAGGGTTTGCACCAGCCAATCAAGCATCTCATTGGGGCGGCTTTCAGCTTGTTTCGGAATAGCACCCTCTACACTTCGAAGCAATCCCGCACCGAAGTATCACATGCAGGATTCATTTCTATCCTGGACCAGTGGTTGAATGCATACCTCCAACTCGAGCGTGAGTTCTCGAATTGCCCCTTCGAGGAAAGGTGTGTGTTTCGGCTTTGCAAAGTCACACTGCTGTTGACTAAATGTTTTCCTTTTCCATACACAGATAGAATCGTCTTCGTAAATAGAAGTAATTGTTTTGTAGAGCTTATCGAAAGCAGTTTTCCCAACGTCGCATCAGGTAATCGGATCCGTCCTTGACTTCGGCATTTGTGTCATGGAAAGTTTGAAAGGGGCCCAATGCCGACCGCGTAGTTTGTCTGGCTACCTATGTTACATGCGGTCAGACGTGGTCGCAGGCACGTTGCGCGAACACTACCATCCCGAGCGGGCAGAAGGGGGCGACCTTGTATTTCTGGGTGGGGTGTCACAGACAAAATAGAGTGCTTGAGTCGTGTTGGATAGACCGGGAAGTGGGGTTATGTCCCTCGGGATGCATATCGAGTTTGTCAATGATTCAACAATCCACATAACCATTGCGCGATATGTTGAACCGCAGAAAATATTCCAACCAAACATGGTATGATACGCTAATTCGAGATACCGCAACATTATTCTCGTCAATCAAGTTTTGCTCCAGCGACTATTTGACCGCAGACGCCGCACTTTTTTTCTGCTCTTTGAGTTTTTCGATGCGCTGAAAACACGACTCGTCAGCCCGATCATCGCAATAGCCGTTGTGCGGATGGAAGAGCAAAATCCGTACCAGACGCCGCTCCTCTTTCCTTCTGGCCATTTCGCTCGCCTTTTCTTCTTTGGACATGCCTGCAGTTGACTTTGGGGCAGTTTCAGTTTCGGCTGGTAGTGGGGACGATGATGACATGGGGGTAGGCCGAGAGCTAGAGGCGGGCGAAGTAGCGGTTTGTTTGTTAGACATACTGCTTAATTTTCGGGCTTGAGGATGGGTTTGAAGTTGGGGCGTCAGCGCACGAGAAGGGGGCCGGGGCGAGGCCCACAATGTTGATGAAGTCGTGCTTGCCAGCATATCCATAGCACCCCATTCGTCACCGACTAGATGGCGAGGCTGGTCAATGTGTGTCACCACAGGAAGTCATGGACTGACGTACCCCCTGGGGAACTCGGACGTGATGCACCGAACCCAAGTTCCGCGGCTGTAGGAAACTTTGACCCTACGGCGGCAGGTGCACTCTCGAACGCACCTTCAAACGTACGCAAGCATGAACACGTATCACACTTGAATGTATATAGACTTACTCCAATCTCCTTCGTCGGCGTTCACATCTATCAGGTCATCATTCCCCCAAGTAATATTTCCGCCTTCCTCGACAACAACCCGCTCAGCGAGTTGCGCTGCCACTGATTTCGCGTTCATCTTGTTTCCACCGAGCTGAAGACCTTTCGGTTGCACAAAACTAGTTGAGGAAAGCGTCCGCGATTGGATATCCGTACCAGCGCCAAGCGATGCAGGGCCCTTCTCAGTGGGCGGAGTCGGGGTGCGCCAATCAGAGGTGCCTGCGATGGTGCTCTGCAAATCGCTCGGAGCGAGCTGTTGAGGCATTTTTGTTAAAAAAAAAAAAGGAGGTCAATGTTGCATATTTTACCTTTCTCCCGAGAGAAGACATCGCCCATCCAGCGAATGCTCCGGCGGCATCTGTGGCTGAGCTGACAAGACTCGCTTGCGTGAAACCTCCTGGAATAGCCAGTGTGGCATTCGCGCTGCCTTCACCTTCGACTGGTGCGGTTTCGGGCTTCGCAACGAATCAAATTATTGAGCATCGAAACCAAACAAGAAACTAACCCAACCTCACCATGGCCGCCGCATGTGTTTCTAACCGCTTCATGAATAGCTCCATCGCTTTGAACGCTTGATCCCGCACAATTCTGGATGACGGTCAATACGATACAACAACAAACAATGATCCTTACTTCTCTTTATCGAGTGTGGCCCCCACGACGTTCGGAATTACCTTCGCGGCTACGTCCTCGGTGTTAAAACATTCATCAGTTGCCGTAAACGCCATTAGCGCAGCCACCCGTGCGTGCACAAATGGATCCTTGAGTGCTTTGGAGAACGCAGGCACAAGAACTTTCTGTTTGGCATTGTAGCCCAGGCTGGGCCCCAATCGCCCGATGAGAATGCATGTGTTTGTTCTTATGGACGCCTCGGGATCACTTTGAAGGCGTGCGAGATGCCGGAGAAGGTCGTTGTTGAGGATACGATCGCTAAGCTGTTTTCGCAAAGGTTGTAAGCAGCGCGAGCAAATGTAAAATTGCAAAGGCTACCTTGGGAGAAAGAAGGACAATCGCACGTATCGTCGCCTCGCGGATAACTGGAACTGTATCTGTAAAGCCGGATTGCTGACCCATTCCCATTAACAATGCACGCAAAATATTAAGAATGGTAGCCGGCGTACAAGATTGGGCCAAATTTTGTCCACAACGGCCTTTTTATCGAGTTTTTCTGCATATTCGGATAGGTTATCAAGGAGCGCCATTCGTGTACCTCGGTCGGGGCTCGCGAAGAGTCTGATAAGTGGGCCGACGACTAAACTTATGAATTCATCCTGTGAAATATTCTTTCCAAACTGTAGAATCAAGGGAACGATCGCAGCAGCAGACGCGCCTCCGTACTCGAGCGCAGTTACGAGGGAAGGAAGTATACGGAAAGAGGCGAACTCAGGAGGGAACGTTGAGGCGGATTCTTTCAGCGTGCTGCATTCGCCGTCGATGAGCATAATCTTTACATCGTATAACACATTGTCGACTTACCGAAGAAGCGTGGCCTTCTCACCTTCGCTGCTCAGGCTGAAGTTGTCGAGACCGACACACACCTTCACTAATCGATTACTTGAAAAGAATCCGGAACCTTCTCCAGCCGTCTCAGCCATCCCAATGTCCAGAAACGATCTCGGGGTCATACGGCCCTTCGGATTGGGGTTGAGGAGTTTCTTGAAAGAAGGGAACACGGAAAGAGGGATAGCACCACGAGATGAAGGTTGGGGGGGTGGATGTGGGGGTTCTGCTGTTTCTAGTGGGGGATGGGTAGGATTGAAAACGGAATGCAGGAGCAGGCCGAGAGCGTAACTGTCCGCAGCGGATACAGGACCCCTGCCCACAAACTCAGCAAAATTGTCGACAGAGAGAATATTATACTTGCTCTTTCAACGTGGACCAACCGCTTTTCCTCACTTCAGGTGATGCACAACCCATCGATCCCGGTAGCAAACTACCCATTGCCTGGATCAAATTAAGCACCGGGACCACCGGACCGACAGGGACTTACATAGAGAACTGGATTGTCATCCTTGGGGTTGCTTAATACCTCGAACCCCCCCAACTTCCACTCCCCGGAGGGTGATATGAAAATCGCGTTTGGCCTGACACTGCCGTGGGTCGACGCGACGGAATCGTTAATAAACGCAAGCGCGACCTAGCGTCTCGTGTTTTGAAACTGTAAGATATACGGAGTTGATACACAACGTACGGATATCCGATGAAGTCCCCACAGCAACCAATCCTGTCGCTCCTGTTGACTTTTGGATACCCATGCTTGCAACGCAGCCGACAGTGGTCGGACACGCTCCGTCATGACGAGAATCGCGCTGTCCGATTCGACGACATCCATGAACTTGAGCACGTCGGGGTGTCGGATAGTCCGTAGCTTTCGCAAGGCGTTCTTAGCGAGCGGGATCGTGGACTTGTTCAGCTGGTGCATGAAATCGTACTCGAAGACCGAGACGGGACTACCGTCATCCTAGGTGCTAGTAAGGTCAGTTTGTAGTGGAACTGGGAAGTGTAGGACAGTACGCGTTTTGTAGCATCGTAAAGGACCCAGAGCGTTTCGCAAGAAGCAACCTTTTGACCAAGCGTAAAGGGCAAATTGATTCCCGACTTTTGCACGAGGGTTGACACAGCTGCCGAACCAAGATTGCGCAAATAGTCCATCGTCAGTACCAGTGTGCTGAGGCTTGCCACCCCAGACGGAGAGTTGACACGTGCGCAACGGAGTACGAGGTGGGACAACCTCAAGTTTGTTGTACATCCAAATCCACTTTTCTCAGTTTGGAAATACAGCCCCTGACTGTCCCGTTGCACAACAGGCTGCAGATCGAGAATATATATCTAACCACTCGTCCAGAGTGTCGATGAACTCGGCGTGTGAGACCTCCGTTCGAGATGCCTGGTACGTGTTTGTACCACGCTATCGTAGAACATCTCAAACCTACCCTCGGTCAAATTGGAGATGGGTTTATGCAGATGACTGGGCCAATTATTATGCAAGCAGTTCGCAAACTCCGCGCTTATGATAGTATTGATCGCGCCATTTGCATGTGTAGTAGTGGTGTTTCAGTATCGATATTTTCTCTGGATCTCCATCCGCCCAGTCGACATACCGTTTGGCCAGTTTCCCATATACGAGAGACGACCGGAGCCGATGGCCTGAACAAAGCCAGCCTCGTCCACTTTGCCCAACACCGTTCCCAGAAGGGGCCCCTGCATAAGAAAAAAAGAACAACAAAAGCACGTAGAGCAAGGATTCCACATCATCAAAGTGCGAGTGCCTGCCACCGGAAAGAACATCGTAAGGAATATAAGGAAAGGTGCCCTGAGAAATATGTAGCGTGATCACAGCAATAGATGGTCGGAGTACATACCGTTCGGGGCGCTTTGGTGGTTGGGATCTCTTAGGATTGGGAATGAGAGGACTGGAAATACGCCCGCCTTTACTCCTAGCTGGAGCAGCTGGCGTACGTTTCTCGGCTTACTGAAAGGTTGCCATATCATAATAAATTAGGTATCCACGCTCGTCACCAAGCCAAAGGTCAAGAACGATGTTATTCTCGCTAATTTTACGATGTAAGATTCCAACCTTCGTGGGATACTCGTGTCCTGGGATACCGTGTCATCAATAAGCCGTGAAAACCAGGAATAGGATGAAAAAAAAAAGGCGTACCTAAGACTGCGCCGCGCAGTCCCCGTACAAAGTCGTGCGCACCCCGGAGGTACTTCACGGGGCGTTTCAAATCGGAGAGAGAAACCGTCAGAACACGATTCTCAACGCCCAAGTTCCCGACCAGATCGTCATTGAAGCCTCTGATGGCACCGAGCGTCATGCATCTCTTGTAAATCCTGACTACCCTGGGGCGCGTCAGCAGCCTACCATTCACCACGACAAAGGGGATAACATACTCAATGGGAAAGATCAACTTAGAAGGTTCCTTTCGTTCTGGAGATCAACTACACAGAAGACCGTCGTTCCTCTTCCGCGAATCGAGCTTGCCGTAAACATGATCCCCAGGCAGCGATGATCATACACCCCGATACACTATATAACCAAGTACGTGATCCGCAAGGTCTTGCATCGGAATCCTTGCCTTTGCCAGTTCTTGGTTAATCGCTGCGTCCACGTTGGTCCGCGTGTGGGATTTGCCGGGCTGCCTGTTAGAGGCAGCCTGCTTCATAGGGGACAGGCGATTCTTAGTACAAACGGGCACGACAGTATTTCTGCGCTTGCATGGCTGTTTGTCGGCCATTTTCCACTGAAGTCAAAACGACAAAATGAGCAGAGAATAGGCCAACGCAGCAACGACTGAAACTCACAATGATGGTTCGCACGATTCTTGCACGAGGTTCTTCTTCTTTAACACGGTTTGTGGGATCAGCAGGATTCGTGAATGTCGTGGTGATCATGGTGCGAATCGAAACAGCAGAACGAGAATAATGAACGGCAAACAGAAAGTATTGGTCTTACCGTCACGAGAACGCGCCGAGTTCGCGTCCTCCTATACCAACTCCATACAGTGTGGACGCGTGATTGCTCTAATTGCCCTTGACGAATGGACAATAGAGTCAGGCGTAGGTTGAACAATTCATGCCGTGTCGACGCGTCCATAAAGTTACCCAGTTTGGCAATGGTGTTTGTTGGTTTCAACCTTCAACGGCAAGACATTTCAGTACCACTTCACAGTGATCAACATTTCAGCCTCCCAGCCTGCAATCTCACAAAGCACAATCCCCACTATTATACAGTCACATAAATCGGCACGAGCCTGCTGAACTTCGGTCTTAATGGTCTCCACTCGTGGACCGCGGTACATGGATAGTTACTCCAACAAATGGGAACTTATAGAGTTCCATACAAGTCGAAACCGGATCCAGTGGAGGTTACATACGTAGTTTCCTAGGCATCGCTAACAAGCGAATTCAAGACCTCGTCGGTTGCTAGTAAAGAAGCAATCCCAAAATAGGCAAAACGCCCAACTCCGCGTTGGCAACATTTGATCAAAAGGATCCTGTGGACATAGACCCACATCCGTTCCACATCCGTTCCACATCGGATCCCATTGCCTAACCATCAGGAGGCAAAATCAATCAGTTGCCTCAAGCAAACACGTGTACGCAAGGCGATATTTTGCATAAAACGCGAGCCAGGATTGGTCCGAGGAATGTAAGAGCGATTTTTTCCAACCGCCACACAGAAACACTCACCATTCCTGTTCTTTCACGCAATGGCTACTACAACGCTGACGACGCCTGTTGATACCATCAACTTTGAAGCAGACGCGTCGCAATACGCGAGAATTGTTAATCTAATCGTGCGCCGCTGACCGATCCTATTTGGTCCCCTTGCCAACTGACATCGCAATGCATTCAGCGAAACATGCACGGTTGCAAGTACGGCGAAGATAGCAAACGTTGTTGTGCCCGTCCGCACGAGAAGCATCCCCTCCCCTATGAAAAAGTCGGCCTCCAATCGACTGCCCGGCCAGACACACACCCGCACTCAGGTGGACGACGCGATTTCTCACGAGCTGGCTAAAGCACGGTACCTCATGCAGGATCTCGCTGACCACATATTAGGACGTATAGTGTCCACCGTTCTGGCGAGGGATATTCTGCGCCATCTGGTGGACGATGGAGTCGTACAAGTCTTCGAGGGGACACCCTCTAGCCGTACCGATCCCAGAATCCTCCTCGACCCTAGATCCGGTGAGGTTCAAACGGCCATCCAGCAGGCGTTTGAGAATGCCGACAAGCACGATTGCATCAAACCAGATATCGACGGCAATAGTGAGGAAGCGGGAAGCCTGGCTATCGACCCAAAGGAGAAGAGCACGAAGGGCAAAGAGAAGCAGAGGGCGACGACATACATGTTCAGGTGGACCACATTCCCGGATGAGCCTCTCAATGAAGACAAACTGGTCTCGTTCCTGAATAACATCACAGATCGAGCATTCGCATTCGCCGAACACAAGCTTCCTGTCGCGAGGCCTGCATTGCGTAATCGATTCGCAGCTCCAGAGAACAAGCAATATGCCGTGCCACTATCATACGAACCAGACGGAGAGGACATGCGACCTGACTTCCTCCTGCTGCCCATCGAAGCATTCTCGGATGGCTTCAAGACTGTCGACGCCAGGTATATCAATTTCACTGCCTCGCGACTCGTCGGGGAAGCGAAGAACAAGGACATTGCAGCGGGCGTCGAACAGATGCAACGATACGCACGAGGACTGAAACGTGCACAACCTTGGGTATATTACGTGCTCGGGATGGCGATCACAAAGGACAAGGCGGTTTTCCTGCGCGGAGAAGGTAGCGGGACAGAGCGTCTTGAGCTGATGCTTGGGGACGGTCGTGGATGTATTGAATTCATTCGGATCCTTCTTGGACTTGCATTGGCAGACAAGGTTGACCTTGGCCAAAACCCGGACGTGGTGTTGGAAAGGAAGAGACAAGATTGCATATCCAATAACGTCAGTTGTTATTCATGTGTATCGAGGGCAGCAACATCGAAAGCGATCTCGCGACGCAGCCAGCCAAATCCGATGTATGAGGCATCGAACCCACTTTCACGAGTGACAATTTCCAACGTTGGATCTTACGCTGCTCGCAGTGCCTTGGCTACTCCTTTTCAACCAGCAGTCGCATCTTCTCCTACGACTTCAAAGAGGGTCCATTCCGAAATTGCGGACGAGGGTGACGGGGACAAGCGATCGAAGAAACCCCAAACGGAGGACAGTGGCAAGAAAGCGGAACGTTTTGTTTTCCTGCCCTTCGAGGTGTATGGTTATCACTGCCTGGGTGTGCTGTTTACAGCGAGCTCGATTCGCGGAAGGGGGACCACGGTGTTTTGTGTGGTTGATCTCAAGAACTCAAGGAACCGTCTGGCATTGAAGATGGCGTGGCAAGATGTTGGGCGTGTTGCGGAGCAAGATGCAGTCTTGGAACACTTGAGGAGCGAAGGATGCCACCGTAACTTGATCATTCCATCAAGGCACGTTACCCAATTCCAAACTATAAAATAGTTTACTGACATGTGTCCAGGATTTCAAAGGTAGAGAGGAGCGGCGTGATGTGCACGGCGCTCGGTGCGATCAGAGGCTTCAGCGAGGAACAGATCGGGAATCTGGGGGTTGAAAACCGTGTGCTAACGATTTCTCTCTCCGATTTGAAGCGCCCGGTGAAATACTTCTGGGGTGTGCATGATTTTGTACGAGGATTGCGAGGTGCGCTGTTGGGTACGTTCATAGCGCCGCCGTGGCTGGAATCGTGTTTTGATGCCTTGACATTTAAGGACACGAGTATCTCACGATGATTGGGATTCTCCACCGCGATGTCAGCGAAAACAATATCGTTCTCGGTCTCCGTCCTGAAGACGAACGAGGCTACCTGATTGACCTCGACATGGCCATCCTGCAGGGAGCAGAAGAACCTACACCAGCTCCAGTTAGATCCAGGGGCAAACGTCCGCGGCAGCCCGTGGTACAAGAGTCACCCAGTGCTCATACACCCCATAACAAGAAGCGCCAAGTTGTCAAAGCGCTACGAACGGTATATGTGCTCTGGCTGTCTCGTCTCTTCATTGACTTACGCGTATGCTAGGGTACTTTCCCTTACATCTCGCACAATGTGCTTCGCGGAGGCAAGCACACGCACTTTGATGACGTGGAATCCTTCCTCTACGTCCTTTTTTTGCTCTTTTTTTCCTATGCAGGGCCGCTGTCCGATGCGGAGCTGCGCGAAGCCGACAAGGCTGGATTCGTTCAATCCATTGGTTCTGGCCGTCTCTCACATATGAGAAATTGGCCAAAGCGGTATGCTGATTGGGCGGATGGGGATCCGGACAATACAGCCGATCATAAGCAAGCTATTGTCGTGACGGAAGATATCGCAGCGGAGATCACTCAACGCCCCGAATTTGTCCATTGTTTGGAGCATAATTGGCCGGAAGATCTGCACGAGCCCATCTCCGATTTGGTCAAGGGTTGTTTCGAGATATTCTGCGATAGCACCCTACACACACGTGCCAAAAAAAATCGAACAGAGGTTTCGCATACAGAGTTCATCAGCAAACTGGACGAGTGGTTACACACGTACTCTAGCCTGGAAGACAAATTTTCGAACTGTCCATTCAATCAAGGTGTGTTTAGGCTTCATCCGGGGATAAATCTTCTTATCATAATATACCTGCAGGCAAAACGTCTTCAAACGGAGATAACTGAGAAGTTGGCAATAGCGAGTCACTACCACCGTCGTCTTAGTACCTCCAAAGTCCGTGAACGAGGCTCCGCGCAGGGTACTTCTAAACCGGCTCTCTAGGACTGTAGTCAGACTATTGTTACCCATTGCGCAGGCGTGTATTGGTAGCATCTCCGGGTCATAGTCCTTTGTTATCTTATCGGGACAACCTACTACTACTCTCTCTTGCTTTGGCTATGCATCAATGAAGTCGGCGTCAGAAGTAAGCGCGCGTACTAGGTTTATTTAAAACGCAGTCAAGGGCAAGTAAAGGATGCTAGCTGATGGCGGTAATTCGAGCTCACACATCATTTCCAAGTTGACACGAGACTTGCCCACGATACGGAGCTAATTGAAACACGACCCAAGTATGATCATCGAGCACCTTTTTGGACATGTTGTGAGTCCGTCCGAGATTATCATGCCCATATAGTGGGATCAACAGGGTTCATCAATGTTACGGTGACAATAATGCCATTATGCGAATTGAAAGAACACAGAATGAGACTCGCATCATGTTTCCCCCAACCCGGTTTGGCAATGTTGTTTTTGAAGCCTGAGGCCTGAGCATTTGCTTCGGGTTGATGGTTTCAACAACAAGATAACAGTAGTCACGATTAATCACCATTTCAGCCCCCAAGCCTGCTATCCCACGAAACCCATGTTCTAACTTCTACTATACAGTCAGATCGACGTGAGTCCGTTTATGGACTCTAAGCCCTGATGACTCCCACATCCTCTACTCGGGGTCCATGAACGGGTAGTTCAACAAATGGGAAGTTGTGGAGTTACATATTAAGTCTAAACTAGATCTAGTGGAGATAATTACATACGTAGCTTTAGATAGACCTCGTCGATAACGAAGATCTGCTTGCTGTGTGGTATACCAGCGGGTGCGACAGATAGGGGTAGTAATTCTAAAAGAGGCAAAGCGCGTCCAACCCTGCGTCGTGGACGACGTGATTTCTCACGAGCCGGCTAGTAAAGCGTGGTACCCCATGCAGGATCTCACCGACCACATATTAGGACATATAGTGTCCACCGCACTAGCAAGGGATATTCTACGCCATCTAGTTGACAAAGGAGTCGCACAAGTCTTCGAGGGGACACCCTCCAGCCGTAACGATCCCAGAATCCTCCTCGACCCCACATCCGATAGGGTTCAAGTAGCCATCCAGCAGGCATTTGAAAATGCCGACAAGCACGATTACATCAAACCAGATATCGACGGCAATAGTGAGGAAGCGGGAAGCCTGGCTATCGACCCAAAGGAGAAGAGCACGAAGGGCAAAGAGAAGCAGAGGGCGACGACATACATGTTCAGGTGGACCACATTC